>PYAF01005490.1:1062413-1078690 GCA_007407185.1 Glycine tomentella
TTCTTGATATCCTTCATACTCTAGAAGTGTTTGGTGGTTAGTACTCTTTCCCATTTTCCTGTAGCATATTGTGTGTATTTTTATTCAAGAGGAGTGTGATATGGGCCCAAAGAGGCTCATTATTTCTAAAGTATTTGTGAGAAGGGCCAAAAGATGCGATGCACCTAATCATAGCCAAAAAGGTGGAAATGGGGAGTGAGTGGGCAAATGTGATAACAGAATAATGGTATAAGTGGAGAGTGAGTTTTTTTGGGGGGGGGGGGGGCTGGAATTTTAGTTGAATTGGACCCTTGGGAGAGTTTAGGCTGCTCAAAGTGTCTAAGGAGAGTTTTTACTGTAAACAGTGCTATTTCTCAGAATCTGGTCCTTAATCCCAGACCTGAATATAAAACAGTGCTAGCAAAACACTCTTTTGACACACTCCTCCAAACACTCTCTCTACTATCGGTTAAAATTTGTTGGAAACTATAAAATTATGAGTGTCTAAGAAATGAAACCCTCAAATTCATGATTTCTAATAAATGTCAGTCAACAATAGTGTGTTAGAGAGTGTAATCCAAACATTTCTCTTTGTTCAATTGCTTAACCACACGACCCCCCCCCCCCCCCCCCCCCCCCCCCCCAAAAAAAAAAAAAAAAAAAAACTTTTGGTCACCTTGTGCTTCCGATTAATATAATCAACTTCCTAAACTAGTAAGGTTGTGAAAATCTCACCCTGTTACTATTTGGTATTCTGGTTTCAATTAATGGTGCATGAATAGTTATAGATCTCAGATAGCGATGCGTATCAGCCATATTTGACAATGCTACAGTGGGATGACCATTATTTTAAAAATTATAAAATAAACTATTAATTTATACAATTATTCTTCACAAAAATACTAAAATGAAAGAAATTCATGTTAAATAAGTAATAGATTACACACACAATCACCATCAATTTAGGATCAATAAGAACATAATAATGAAGTCCACAAATGAAAGATGCTAGTGAAATTAATGGAAAGAGAACATAACACATCAGATAAAAATTAGTAGAATGTGAACTGCAAAGTCTAAAGGAATAAGAAAGAACAGAACACGGAAAGAAATCCTGCAAAAGTTTGAAGGATCAGAGGTCAAAACAAAGGTAACATTTTGTGTGAATAGTCAAGGAAGAGGGGTTTCAAATTCTATTATGTTTTTTAAACAAAGTATGCATTAAAAATGGGGGAGAAATTACAATTTATTCACCAAGCCATAAACAACACTGTTTCAGGTGTCAAAATGGATTTTTGAAGCTAATATCGTGGTAGCGCTGCTTTAGTGCACAAAAAGCCACAATGCCACATCATAATATTGAGTTTGACTACTATGGGTGCATGTGACCTGCAAATGTTTGAAATAGACCTAAAATTCCAAAGATATAAAATTGTGGGTGCCAGTATACCACTGCTATTGAAACAGCTTTTATATGTTCCATTTATTGGGGATAATATCATATTAATTTACTGTGCTTAATGAAATTATAGCATAAGTAATTGTCATGGCCAGGAATGGCAAACTGTGACAATTTTGTTCTTGGTTGTGCAGGGACTTTGGATGAGCATATGCATCTACTTCTTCCTGCTCTAATACGATTGTTTAAAGTGGATGCCGCGGTAGACATAAGACGTGCTGCAATTAAAACTTTGACAAGCCTGATCCCTCGTGTTCAGGTTAGTTACTGTTCTTGCTTCTATTCACCTTCAATTTTTTAAAAATGACTTGTTTATGCTAGGCATTGTGATATTTTTACTTTTTATGTTTGGTCTTTGATTGTTCTAGTCTGTTATTTGATCCTCTTCCCTTTTTATCATCAGGTCACTGGTCATATATCCTCTCTTGTGCACCACTTGAAGTTAGTTTTGGATGGGTGAGTGTGCAATTCTGAAATTTCAAAATAAACGTGTATGTATCAGATTGTCCTTCCATCCACTCAAATGCTTTTGATGTAATAATGAAAGGTAATATAATTATTTGTTTGTGCAAGTGATAAATAATTATCAAGAGATATATGTCAAAACAAATAGAGAACTGTGAAGCAAAGGTTTGCGTCCATTGAATCATTACTATTCAATATCATTATTTTAATCAAGTGGTGGATTGTGCCTAAACGAATTGCTGAAACGCCCTAGCAGCTTGTTTTCCAACACTGAGAAAATGATGTACTATGAGGAGATAACCGTGTTACACTGTTACCAATAACGGAATATGCCAGAAGGCCAAAGTTCTGCCATGTAAACATGCCATTGCAGCTTATGGCACTGCCATAGCGGTCCTCCCTTCACAAATTGCCTATGGTGGTTGGCAAAAATCCATAACTCTACACCATTTAACAACAATGGGAGATAATATTTATAATTAATTTTGATTTATAAAGTAATAGTAAATTCTAACTTAGTGTTTGCCACCAATAATTCATGGGTTTTGTTCTGGGATATCTACCCTGGATGAATTTTGGCTTTATCTTTTATAGTAAATTTTGTCTCCTTGAATTCTAAGTCCAGGTTGCTTGTCTTTATAGATTTAAGGTCCTTTGAGAAACCCATATTAATCATTCCATCTGTCTTAGGGTTGACAGCTTGTTATTGAAGGCTGAATATTGTGATTGTTCTTTGCCTTTTTTTTTTTTCTTTATCACCTGCTTATAATAGTCATGGATGATAAAAGTTTGTGTTTCTTATCTGATTGGTACTTGCCATTGAAACGAATTTAAAAAAACTACTCCCTCCGGTCCTTAATACAAAGCAGTTTGGACATAATCACATGGACCAATAAAAATAGTTAATTCAATTGATTTTATTGAAATTTTTTAAAAATGTTACTAATGTTCCAATTTTACTCTTATTAATAATCATTAACTTGTTATGGGTGATGTGAAAACATTAAAGTATCTTATGAATGTGGGTTTGGGCCTAACTCAACCCAAAAAACTAGCTCATAGGGTAAGGGTTGTCCCCCACTTATATACTCTATATTGGCCTTTCTCTAGCCAATGTGAGACTTGGGTTTTCCCCAATAAAGTCTAAGACTAAGAGTATTATACACCACCATCAATTAAAAAAACTAATACTTTGAGTGTTTAATAAGGACAACTAGTGATTTTTTTAATAAAATTCTTAATAGGGATTGTAAAATGCTTTAAAAAAAGACCATTAATTTCGTCTAAAAGGTGTCTTATATTAAATGGACCGGAGGGAGTATTTTAGAATTCCATGAATAATTTGAGTTGCTCAATTTTCTCCTTTAGTTCATGTTATCATCTTTTACATTCTTTTTACCTGATCTGGTGATCCCTATCAAATATCAATTGTACTTTTGTCTTACAGGAAAAATGATGAGCTCCGAAAGGATGCTGTAGATGCACTTTGTTGTTTGGCTCATGCACTTGGCGAGGATTTCACAATTTTTATTCCATCAATTCACAAACTTCTACAGAAATATCGCTTGCGGGTCCTGAGTTTTTCTATCTTTATTTTCTCTTGTCTATCCCATGGGATGTGTGCGTGTGTGTGATATTAAATATTGTCTTACAAAATTCTAAAAGTAGCATACTACTGCAGCACAAGGAATTTGAGGAAATTGAAGGGCGTTTACAGCGACGGGAGCCACTTATTCTTGGGATCACAGCTTCACAAAGACTGAACAGACGGCTTCCTGTTGAGGTCATTAGTGATCCTTTAGATGATGTGGAGATTGATCCGTATGAAGATGGATCAGATGCTCACAAACTTAGAGGCCATCAGGTACCCTCTTGTGATTAGTTGTAAAGTTTTTTGTTCTTTTATTTTGGCCTTGAATCCCTGGGGAATCTAGCTACTGGCTACTGACTACTGAGCATGCCTCCAGTGACTGTTGAAATGCTAATCCCTGTTGACTGCATGTTAGGATAACAATTGATCTGGTGAGCATTAGGCTTAATAATTTACGTTGTACATATTCAAATAAAAAAAGAATTCAAGAACAGAATACAGGCCAGACAATAATCTCTCTTCTGCTCACCAGTGGAATACTCCTTACTCCATTCACAATTTCTCAATGACATACAAGAAAGTTCTCCAAACTCTTGACATTTTCAACATTCACCATTCAAGAAAGTTCTCCAAATTCTTGATATATTCAACATTCACCAAAAAACCTTATTTTAAACAGCGTATATCTTGCCACTTGATGTTTAAAAATGTGTTAAATGCATGATTTGTATAGCTTCTTTTGGGAAAAACCCAAGTCCCATATCGGTTAAAGATAAAGTCAAAATAGAGTATATAAGTGAGGAGCAACCCTCACCCCTTGAGCTAGCTTTTGGGGTTAAGTTAGGCCTAAACTCACATTCTAAGAATCTAAGATGGTATCAGAGCATATCCAAGATTCATTCAAAGGGTCACCCACCATGTTATCCACGCACCAAGCCCAAAAGTGATGGGCGTAAGGGGGTGTATTGGGAAAAACCCAAGTCCCACATCGGTTAAAGATAAAGTCAAAACAGAGTATATAAGTGAGGGACAACCCTCACCCCTTGAGCTAGCTTTTGGGATTGAGTTTGGCCCAAACTCACATTCTAAGAATCTAAGAGCTTCTAATTAGGGATTTCATTTATTTTCCTTTCCTTAATTGTAGCTTATTATGTATATAAACATAATTCCATATTTTTTTTTATCAGCAAAGATAATATATGTATATATATGATAAAAAAGAGTACAAGTAGTACTGATGTAACAACCAAAGAAAAGGCCCATCAGCTAACATGGCAGACCTTTGGCAACCTAATACATGGAAACAGTCCTGAATTAAGGTGCCAAAGAACAAACTAAGGACATGCACACATCCAGGCCAAAACACAAAAGAAACGGAGGCACTAGGCCCCACCTACAAACATAATTCCATATGTGTGGTAATCACACACATTTTCAATAAAAATAATAATATGAATGCTAGTCTTATGATAGGAAATATACAACTCATTAGGATAGAGCTTTGTTTAGTTTGAAATCCTGCAACAAATCATTTGTCCTGATTCTACTAAGCTCTATTTTTCTATTGAAGGATTGTACACTAAAGTTTTACCTTAGCTTTGTATGTTTTTAGTATTGGGAAATGGAATCTGGAAATGAGATTTACAGTTCAGAGGAGTCTCAGCTCTGTAGTTTTTATTTTTTCTATTGGTGGCTTGAAAACTTCCATACAGGTTAATGATGGTCGATTACGGACAGCTGGGGAGGCTTCTCAGCGAAGTACTAAGGAAGATTGGGCAGAATGGATGAGGCATTTTAGCATTCAACTTCTAAAGGAGTCTCCTTCTCCAGCTTTACGAACCTGTGCTAGGCTTGCACAGTTGCAGGTTCCATTGACTATGGATATTATTCATTGTGGCATTAGTGTTTTCCTATCCGACTTTCACTTATTGTCTCTGAATTTTACAGCCTTTTGTTGGGCGAGAGTTATTTGCAGCTGGATTTGTCAGTTGTTGGGCGCAGCTAAACGAGACTAGCCAGAAACAGCTAGTTCGGAATCTAGAGATGGCATTTTCTTCTCCAAATATCCCCCCAGAAATTTTGGCAACACTTCTTAACTTGGTATATCTTTTCATCTTCTTTTTTTTTTTTTTGTATATCTTTTCATCTTGGTGAATATATTGAATCTGTGAATCTGAATTTTGACACCTGTTTTATATTTGCTTCCTAAAGATTATTGATTATTAGATATATCTTTTTACAACATGCCAAAGGTGAGAGATTACTTGAAGATTTGTAACTAACACATTAGGACAGCAAGGAATTTAGATAGTTTTGATGGTGGTCTAATTGTGGGTGCAACTATTTGTTGCTTTTAACATCACAATTCTAATCATTTACTCCCACATTACTGATTTACCCCATGACTCCTCTTGAGGTCTTGTGAGATTGCGCAAAACCCCCTATTTTTTCTACACCTACATTAACCCCCCTTAATTATTTGAAAAACATTATACTGACACCCTTTATACATTACACTAACCCCTTTAATTGTTTGAAAAACATTACTCTGTTTCCCTGCTATAAGGGAGGTTTCTTGTAAACATTAAAAAAGCAGCGAGAGTTTGTGCAATCTCACGAAACCTTGGGGCTGTAAGTTTAATGTAGTCTTAGAAATAAGGGGAGACTCTAAAAAGCTCTAGGTGAAACCATTAAAAAGGCATTGCTTGATCCATATAGCTGATGCCACCTATTGGGAAAGGGCTTGGTGGTTTTTCTTTTTAAATGACTTTTGTTTAGAAAAATGATTCAATGTTTTGGTTCTGGAGGTATCTTTTTCTATTGGTTTTTATGCCAAACTTGCATTTATATGGAAAATATTTTCTATCAAAGGTGAAGGGTTATTTATTTATTTTAAAGATGCATGGAGAGAGACGAAATTATGACATTTTGCTTCTTTTTAAATTTACACTTGTCTTTGTTAACTGAAACTGCAGGCTGAGTTCATGGAGCATGATGAGAAACCTCTTCCTATTGACATACGCCTTCTTGGTGCTCTTGCTGAGAAGGTCTCTCTTTTCTTCTTTTTTGACTTTTGGGGTTCATGTGTGTGTGTGTGTGTGTGTATGTTCATGATGTATACATGTCCTTGTTCAATGCATGCTGCCCTTTTAAACAACTTCTTTATTGTTATTGGGTTATTTCCCTGACTTTGTCTTATACCTTTCATGTGTTGTTGTTTTTCAATGGCACACAGTGTCGTGCATTTGCAAAAGCCTTACACTATAAAGAAATGGAATTTGAAGGAGCACGTTCCAAGAAGATGGATGCTAACCCAGTTGCTGTAGTTGAAGCTCTTATTCATATAAACAACCAATTACACCAACATGAGGTTGAGTTGAATAGAAATGATTTTTTTTAATCCAGATTTACCATTTCACTGCTGCTCTCATAGTTTTAACTTTTTTTATCTGATATCCATGCATTTCAATAAAACATTTGCTTTTTGTAGGCTGCAGTTGGAATACTAACCTATGCCCAACAGCATCTAGATTTTCAACTTAAGGAGTCATGGTAATGTTTGATATTTAATTTCTAAGTTCATCATCCCTTCTTTTTCTTAAACAGTTCTACTTTACATCTGTGGAAGCTCTTGAGAAGATTAGAGACTTATAGTAGATGTCCTTTAGGTATGAGAAACTGCAGCGATGGGATGATGCCCTCAAGGCTTATACAGCAAAGGCTTCTCAAGCAACAAGTCCACATCATGTCTTGGATGCCACTTTAGGTCTGTACTGATGATCACCTTCATTATAACTTCCTTGATTTGAGTTTTTTGAATGTTCTCAACAGACACCACGTATTCTGGCATGGTAGAATACCTGACAATCTATATGTGTGGGGGATACAGCAATTCTGAATAATCGCAGAGTTATCTATTGTAAATAGGTGCTAATTTGGGATAGAATATTTCCTGTATATATTAAGATTATATCTGTAATTATTACGGTGGGTTTTAGCTTTCGTATATTACATTTTTCCTTTAATAGGTTTAGCCTATAAATATGGATTAGTGCTTGTGTTGGAGAAGTCTTCAAATTCTATACAGATTTTCCTCTTCTCCAAGTTGGTATCAAAGCTCCCCTGATCTTGGGGGCTCCAAGTTAGTCAAATGTTGCATTCTCTTTCCATTACAGTAACTACTTAATTTAAAACATATTTCTGTGCTTTTAAGGTTGAATTTTCCTGCTACTATCTTGTCCGTTTGGATTTACGCTTTTTTAGGATTTTTTTTTGCATCTTTGGAAATGTTTGAGCCTGGAGTTTGCTTTTCAGGTAAAATGAGATGCCTTGCTGCATTGGCTCAATGGGATGAGTTGAATATCCTATGCAAAGAATTTTGGACTCCAGCAGAGCCAGCTGCTCGTCTTGAAATGGCACCAATGGTTGGTTTTATACTCATGTCACTTTTGATGGATATTTTTCCCTGCCCGTGCTCAGCATTAATGTTCTTTAGGCTGCAAATGCTGCTTGGAACATGGGAGAATGGGACCAAATGGCAGAATATGTGTCTCGATTGGATGATGGTGACGAAACAAAACTTCGAGGTTTGGGGAACACTGCTGCCAGTAGTGATGGAAGTAGTAGTGGTACTTTCTTCAGGGCTGTTCTATTGGTTCGTAGAGGAAAGGTATTTGTTTGCTTCAAGTATCAACTTCACTTGCTTTTAATTTTATTCAATTTTACTTATTATGATTCCAATCTGTTGGCAGTATGATGAAGCACGTGAGTATGTAGAAAGAGCTAGGAAATGTCTGGCAACAGAGCTTGCTGCTCTGGTGAGTTTGCTTTATTAACTTTTCTTAGTGGTTTTATTTTTGGCTAAACGATCATTTTGGTCCTTTATTTTATTTATATTGTTCAAAGTGGTCTTTTATCTTTAAAAAGTTCACTTTGGTCCTTTATCTTATTTAAAAGATTCAAAATTGTCCTTTATCTTTTAAAAAATTCACTTTGATACCTTATTTAAAAGGTTCAAAATAACCCTTCAACTATTTAAATATATCCAACTTTGTCCTTCCAATAACACTCAGATAAATGATCATTTTGAATATATTTAATATTGGGGAAAATCCAAGTTTCACATAGAAATAAGGCCAAGATATAATATATAAGTGGGGGGCAACCCTCACTTTATGAGCTAGCTTTTGGGTTTGAATTAGGTCCAAATCCATATTCTAAGATTTAAATAGTTGAAGGACAAAAAAAAAGAGGGATGAGAGGAAGAGCTAGAGAGAGAAAGTTCGAGAGAGGTCTGAGAAGGGGATATTTGGTCATCCCGCGTCACCGGATACGTGGCAGAAGAAACAGTGGACGAACTGGAGGGATGCGACAAATATAACCTCTTTTTTATTTCACAAATTTCCCTGAATCGTACTCAGAGGGAGATTTGTGGGGTGTTTTCAAGGAGGGGGGGGGGGACGTGCGAGAAGTGTTTATCGTGAGAAGAAATGGTAGAGGATGGAGGTTCGGATTCGTGCAATTCAAGGGTGTTTCCAACACAGACAAGCTGGAGCAGCAGCTCGATAGCACTTTCATTGACAAAATGAAAATGCACATAAACCTTCCGATACATGGAAGGGCAAAAAGGAGTGATGGGCAGAGGAAGTGGCAAAGGTGTAATGGAGTGTGTTCCGGAGCAGGTAGTTAATGATGGTAAACAGGGGCGTTTAGGTGCCGGCAGCAGTCATGGCAAACCTTCACAGGAAGTGCCTTACAAAATCCCGACGGCATATGGGAGACCGTACACGGGGATGTGGTGGCAATGAAGAGATCATAGGAGGAACTATGGAGTGGTGCCGGCAATATCATCCTTATCTCTGGTGGTTTCAGTGGAAGACAAGGAGTGGCTCACAAAAGCTTGGGTGGGTAGGCTGAGAAATTTGGCCCACTTTGACAAACTGGAAGAGACGATGAGGTGGGAAGGTGGAGAAGAGATGAAACCGAGATATTTAGGGGACTATCTGGTTCTCTTATTGGGTCTTGATGAGAAGAAAGCACAAGACCTCTGCGCTGATAGGGTTGATAGCGGGTTATCCATTTTCCATTCTATCACGAGATGGACACCGGAGCTGAAGTGCGGACATCATTTGGTGTGGTTATCTTGCTGGGGAATGCTGCTACATGCATGGGGAAGGGAGAACATCAACAAGATCGTGGGTTCAGTTGGGAACATGGTATTGCTTGATGAAGAAACAGAAAGCATGGAGAAGATCGTTGTGCGAGGGTGCTCATTAAAGTGCCTTCCTCCCAAACTGTAGACCGGTGTATTTCGCTCAACATCAATGGGGTTGGATATATGATCAGGATAGTGGAGGAAACATGTCATAAGCCCCGAAAATGCAGATGTGGCCGGTAGGACTATTGGGAGTTGTCGGAAGAGATCTCACCATAGAAAGTGGGTTCGGGGAGGAGGTAGCTTTTGTCTGTTCTGAATACGACGACGAACAGAACGACCAGCGACGAGTTGCGAAGGGTTGCTGGAAAGTGGGGAATCAACCCATGGGGTAAGAACCTGAGCGAAATCCTGGCACAGTGGAGATGGGTGCAGGGATCAAGAAAAAACAGGTAGGTGGGGCTGGTTTGTTGAATGAGGAGGGTGGCAAAAAGGAAAAGGTAGGAGCAGGTGTGACGGGATAGTCAGTGTCAGAACCAAAATGGTGAAAGTGCTATAGGTGCAGCGGAAAAGCAACAAAAGGGGGCAATAGATGCTGGGCTGGCTAGGTGTTTGGTGGAGGTGGTAAAAGACAGCTTTGCAGTTGATCAAGAAGAGGGTTGCAGAGATTTTGAATTAAAGGCAAATGAAAAAGACAAAGTTGAGGCCAGCTTGGAGGAAAGACAATGGAATTTTAAAACACTTATTTTGGAAAATATCCAACTGTTTGTGTTTTGGGTTTTAAAACACTTATTTTGGAAACAATTTTCAAAATTTAATAGATTTTGGATGGGAATTGATTCTTGAGTAGCATGAAATTACTTTAAAAAGGTTTTTAAAACCAAAAGTTAGAAAATCCAACAGACCCTCCATGTGTAGTTTTTATGATGTAGAGTATGTTTGATTTCATGTGTAGATGTCCCAAACATCCATTCAAGTAGACTAGACCAGTGGATTTGAAAAAATCGTGCATTGGAATGTGTGTGAATCACAACACAAACATACATAATTGTTACTTTTATTTCATTTGCTTTCAAAGAAGTTTATTATATAATTTTTTTCACTTCCAGGTTTTGGAGAGTTATGAACGTGCTTACAGTAATATGGTTCGTGTTCAGCAACTATCTGAACTAGAAGAGGTTAAGCTCTAATATATTCAGAAGAATTACTTTCAGTTGCTGTCCTTTACTCATTGTTATTGTTATGAATATAAATTGGGAAGATCTTTTCTTCTACCAGGTTATTGATTACCGTACACTTCCTATTGGAGACCGAGTAGCAGAAGAGCGGCGGGCTCTTATTCGCAATATGTGGACTCAGCGTATAGAAGGAGTCAAAAGCAATGTCGAGGTAGACAGATTTTCCCTTCTTAAAATGTATATGTATGCTTAAACATTGTGATTTTTTTATGAATTAAATTTCAGAGGAACTTTATTAGGGTCTATTAACTGGATGCATACATTGTGATTCATAGTTTCTTCAAAAACAATGGGAATTGTTTGTGCCAGGGCCATAATCCTCGTGCATACTAAAAGCCCTAACGGTGTCTATTTCATTGAATTGTATGTCAACCTGTGAAGAGTGGTCTTAACTGATATGACCTTGCATATGATCTTTGCCTTGTCTCTAGTCAATGTAGGACTTAGGTTTTTTCCAATATACCCCCTCACGCCCAACACTTTTGGACTTGGTGCGTGGATAATATGGTATTAGAATCTATCCTAGATTCCATTAAACAGACTGTTTAATGGAATTTAGGATAGATTATGATATCATCTTAGAATGTGGGTTTGAGTTAACTCAACCCCAAAAGTTTGCTCATGGGGTGAGGGTTTCCCCTCATTGCCCACTTATGTATTCTATGTTTGCCTTATCTTTAGTCAGTGTGTGACTTAGATTTTCCCAATAACTATTTATTTAGGAGAGAGATGTGAATATCATGTGCTCACACTAGTTAATCTCGGCCAACCCAAGAAAACACAATAATGGTATAGTTGATTGCAGAGTGATCACTGCATTGCGGATACAATGCAAATAATTTCTATCACACATAATAAATGCTCAAAACTGAAAAAGTACTAAAAGACTAATAAAATTATCATTAATATTCCAAAGTCATTGCTTGAACAACAAGTTGCTAATAATAAAAAGCATAACAAAACAGAGGTGGGCTTGGCCAGGGATGGATGAAAAGGAGAACTGAGAAACAAGTAGTGCTGAGCCCAAACATGGAGCTAGAAGCTATGAAAACTGGTGTGGGCTGCTAGAAGCTTGCTGAAACTGATGTAACCTTCTGAGAACTTGCTGCAACATCTCTATGACTCTGTGATGTTTTTATTTATTTATTTATTATTATTATTAAAAAAAAGAACAGAGTTTGTTACCCTAACAATTTGTATCTGTGCTATGGATGTTGGGAGACCAAAACTCCCTCAATCAGTGGAAGCGGGTGGGTTTAAGTTTGAGTAAAATGAAGATTTTTGAGTTTAAGAGATTGCAAAACAGATATGAGCCGATTTTAAGAGAGGATTAAGCTTTTTGAAACAGATATTTTATAAAAAAAACATTTCAATTTTTGAAGCATTGCAACTGGAATAAACCATAATTACAGCTGTGAATCTGAAATTTGATGTTATAGGAATTCTGGAGTGATGGTTGGAGGCTATGCAAAGGTCCATTGTGATACTGCTGCTATTTTTTGTGATTGACAACTTAGGATGTTCAATACTGAATATTCAGTTTTAAATCTCTTGACAAAAGTTTATGATGAGCTCTTGCAATTTATCCTTGTAATTAACATTTTGCATAATTATGCTTGATTTTCCTTCCTCTAACTTTATTGTGCTTGTTTGTAGGTTTGGCAGACACTTTTGGCTGTTAGAGCACTTGTGCTGCCTCCTGTGGAAGACGTTGAAACCTGGCTCAAATTCGCCTCTCTTTGCAGAAAAAGTGGGCGCATTAGCCAAGCAAAATCTACATTAGTTAAACTTCTACAGGTTTGTGCTGTATACCTGGTCTAAAATGTTTGCTATCTTGTGTTAATCCTCATTCTTGTGTACCCAACTCAAGTTATTGTTCATTCTATCAGTATGATCCTGAAAAGTCTCCTGAAAATGTTCGATACCATGGCCCTCCTCAAGTAATGCTAGCATACTTGAAGTACCAATGGTCCCTTGGAGAGGATTCAAAGCGCAGGGAAGCATTTATTAGGCTTCAGGTATTATATGTCTTCTTATTGTATAGGGAGAGCTTATCTGAACTGGAATATTTATCACTGATCATCTGCCTGCATTACTTGATCTAGAATTTGGCTATGGAACTCTCAAGTGCACCAAGCATTCAACCAGTTACACCATCGAGCTTCACAAATGGTTTGAATCCTAGTGTTCCTCTCCTTGCTCGTGTTTATCTAAATCTTGGCTCCTGGCAGTGGTCACTTTCTCCTGGGCTAGTTGATGAATCCATTAAAGGTTCTTAGTTGTCATAGTTTTGACTTTGAAGATAAAATGATGTTGATCTTTTATTTTTTTAAAATTTAGTTTCAATATTTGTAGATATACTTAATGCATTCACAAAAGCTACTCAGTATGCAAATAAATGGGCCAAAGCTTGGCATAAATGGGCATTATTCAACACAGCAGTGATGTCTCATTACACTTTAAGAGGTTTCCCCGATGTTGCAGCACAATTTGTTGCTGCAGCTGTCACTGGATACTTTCATTCTATAGCATGTGCAGCAAATTCCAAAGGTGTTGATGATAGTTTACAGGTAAGTTACAATTTCTGTTATAATATGAAACCATCCGTACATGTATTTATCAATTTGGACACTATTGGCAACGACGAAGAAATTTTAGGTTCAGTAATTATTGTATGTATTGACTCAAGGACAAAGCAATCTACTGTTAATTACTGTATTCAAGGGTTTGGAAAAGCTCTCATGCTTTCATGTTTGCTTCATAATTTTAACTTTCAGCATTGCTTTCTAGACTTAGCTGTAATAACTGTTCTTTAAATTCATTTTTTACTTGGCATAGTTCTTAAATGGAGCAGCAAATTCTAGAGTGAAAGTAATTGATGTTTAATCTGTCAGTGTGCCGAAGCTCATGTCCAATGACTGGTTGTGACCTGACTTCTCAACATCAACATCAACACCACCTTTAATCCAAACTAATTGGGGTCAGTGGTAGATGAACCCAATGATAGATACGAGGAGGTTGGAAAAAAAACGGTAAAAGCAAAGAAGGGGGAAAGGAGGGGGAGATGAAGATGAAAAGGACTAAAAAGGGACTATCTGGAACATAGGGATAACAACAGGTCTAACCCTCTACCAAGCTTATAGCTTTTATCCATTCTGTCGTAAGACACACCGTCCGCCAATCTATATCCCACTTCATTAAGTCTTGTTTAACTACATTTTCCTAGGTAAGTTTTGATACCAAACTTTTACTCTTACGGGAGCATCCAAGGGGAATTTTGCGGTCACACAACAATCCAGATACACTCTGCCATTTCATCCACCCTGCGGTTGTGACCTGACTTCTGTGGGCAGAATTTTTATTAAGAACTATTAGTATGATAATTGAACATCATGTTCCTTTGGATTCTGAAGTTTTTCAATATTACTTTCCAAAGTATGCTTCTAGATGCATAATAGAATCTGTTCTGCACATGACTTGATCATCTAAGTTTCCAAGATAGATACAATATTTTCCAAATCCACCACACCACGGCCAAATTCACCGTGAGAACCATAGTGAAAATTTTCCGAATCTGACAATTGTGATCCTTTGTTTGGCACATCAGAACTTTGTGCAGAGGAAGAATTAGGCACAGTTGTTGACAACTGAGTGAGATTCACAGAAGGCAAGTCCGAGATCTTGCAATACTTCTACAACCTCGACTCATGTGCAAGGAGAAGAGCTTCGACCTCTTCAATCTGAAGAGGTTAGGATTTACTCTCAATAACAGTGATTACGGAGCTGTAGTCCTGCGGAAGGCTTTCAAGGATTGCATCAGTGTGCTCCTGAGGCGAAATTGGATTTCACCGATGCAAGATCATCAGTGAGAGCTTTTCGCACATTGTTTTGTCATTGATTACCGTTGCACACAGCTCAGTTCGCAACTGTTGAGCCTTCGCACGCGTCTGCTTGTGAAAATAGTCATGAATCTTCTCCCGCACTTGATATGAATGAATGCTGCCAAGCACTCGAGAGAGGATCAACGAAGAAAGCGGCGATTGAAGCCATGTGAGCAAGACCTGGTCTTGCTGTTCCCACGTTTCATATGCAGGATTCTCGATTTCTTCTTCGCGATCATCGTCAAAGAGAAACCGACGTGGAATTGAAGGATTTGGGACGAATCTTTGAAGTTTGTGCGACTTGATAAATGGTTCAATTTGCTGTCGCCATAAAAGGAAGTTTGAATAATCGAGCTTCTTAGTGATAGAATTGGGGAAAGCGGAAGAGGAGGGAAAAGCAGAATTGGTAGAAGGAGGATTAGCCATAGTTGATCGAACTAGGCTCTGGATACCATATTTGATTTCTAAAATAGATGTGAAGGGATTTTCATTAACCAACGAAAGAGATGATACAGCTGAGTTTATATAGACTCAAGTGTTGAATAACAGAAACACAATATCTAAAACTAATTCAGTGCAAGCAGTTGAATAACTGCTGCACTTACAGACTCACTATCATACTCTAATACACGCAGTGCCAGTTTTTAACTAGTATTTATAATAGTTCTGCACATAAAACCGGCGTCAATTGCAAATCAAGTGAATCCTGAAACAGTTTTCCATGTATTAGGATGCCAAAGTTCTGTCATGTTTGCTGATGGGCCTTTTTTGCATCAGTACTACTTGTACTCTTTATTCTTATCATAAATCTAATATATATTATCTTTGCTGATAAAAAAAAAAAAAAAAAAAAAAAACATTGGCTGCAGGATATTCTTCGACTTTTGACATTATGGTTCAACCATGGAGCTACAGCAGAAGTACAAATGGCCCTAAAGAAAGGATTTTCCCTAGTTAATATCAATACTTGGCTAGTAGTTCTACCTCAAATAATTGCCAGGATACACTCTAATAACCATGCCGTGAGAGAGTTGATACAGTCTCTTTTGGTTCGGATTGGGCAAAATCATCCACAGGTATGTGTGTAATATTGTTGAACTTGGACTTGTTTCTATTTGTGAATTTTTTGCAAGTATCACTTTGTAGTTGTTCAGTTCTGAGAACTGAAGATATTGTGAACATGTGGAAGCAACATGTTTTTTTATGTTTGGATGAATTTCAGTTTTTGGTTGGCTATATTTATATGAATTTTTTTCTTTCAGCAAGACTTGAGAGAGTTAGGGTGGTACTTAATTCAATCACGGGTTTTCAGTAAGTGAAAGATGGTTACACTACTTTAACAATCTTTTCAATGGAAATGGTGACAAGAATGAGGTGGAATTGGATGACGTTTCTGATGATCTGAATAGAGGATTTGTGCGCAGAATTAATACATATGAGGTTAAAGAAGCTTTAAAGAGAATGAAGAATAATAAAGCGTTGGGACCTGATGATGTCCCCATTGAAGTGT
>PYAF01005490.1:1084936-1106976 GCA_007407185.1 Glycine tomentella
CATAAGGTCTTTATATGTTTCTTTCCTTTCTCACGCAAACCCAATCTAAGAAACAGAAAAGCAGTGGGAGTTTTTCTTTTTTAATTTTCTACAGATTTTGTACCTTTGCAAAGATATTATATAATCATAATCGTAAAGACTATATATGAAAGGTGAAGAAAGAAATAGGGCAAGATGAACAATTACAAAAATTTGTTCAAGGTTAAAAAAGTAAGGTAACCATCATTTTGGTTGCTGATAAAAAAAAAAAAAAAAAAAAAAAAAAAAAAAAAAAAAAAAAAAAAATCATTATGTTTCTCTTGAAAGAACACTTCTCTAACTACAGATGTTAAATTGGGTCACATGTGGGGATTATTTATCTAAATCATCTTATGTTTCAGTTGGGAATTTTTTTTGATAAATATGCTGATTATTTCTTCTTCCTGTGTTCAGGCCTTTGTACATGATCCACTCATAAATTGGCGTCTTTTTAACTTCAACGAAGTTCCACAAATGTCTATGCTTACCAGCAATCATGTACCTCCTGTTGTAAATACTGAGGAATCTGCCCCGAATAGAGAGCTTCCCCACCCTCAGCGTGGTGCCCGTGAAAGGGAACTTCTACAGGTACTTACTGTATTATTTTGTTGCTTGCTTTTGATTAATGAATGCTCATTTTATCTACCTGTGATATAGGCTGTTAACCAACTTGGTGATGCTAATGAGGTTCTGAATGAACGTGCTGTGGTTGTCATGGCTCGCATGAGTAATAAGCTTACAGGACGGGATTTTTCAACTTGTTCTTCAGTATCAAACAACTCCCTTCAGCATGCTGTGGACCATAGCAGTTTAATTTCTGGAGACACTCGTGAAGTTGATCATGCTTTGTCTGTGAAGTTGCAAGTTCAAAAGTTAATAATCCAAGCTTCCTCGCATGAAAATTTGTGCCAAAACTACGTAGGGTATGGTTTCTTAACTTAGTAATTTTCTGAGTAAACATCAAATTTTACACACCCACCCGCACACACAAGTTTTGGTAAATGGGCTTATCAATCTTTGTCTTCCTCCTTTATTTTCTCTTTTTGATGAGATCAAAAGGAACTTTCATGACTTTTTAATTTGGTTTGATAATATTAGAAAATATAATATAAAACCATTCGGATGGCTTCAGCTATCAGCTCAAGTTTTTAGGATAATTGGTTCATGACATGGAAATAGGGCTTCTATGACCAATTGGTCGAGTTGTATCCTTGCCGCCCCCATTCCTCAAAAGAGTTTAATATATGCACATTCAAGCCCAAAGAGCTCGTGTGAGGGTACGAGTTAGAATTGTGATATAAAAGTATAAAACCATTGATGTGTCTTTACCGAACAGCTTTAGCTTTTAAAATAGTCGGTTCATGACAGATAATAAACCTTTCACATCTTCAGCAAATTATGATTTCTAGATTTCTCTTTTCTATTCTTTTTTCAGGTGGTGCCCTTTCTGGTAAATCTCAAGGGAGCAGTAAATTTTGTATATAATCTGTACATAGTGAAAACTTGCCATGGATCCTAGTCCATTTTACCCCCCTTCCCTCTTTCACCTATTAGCATCTCTAATTTGTGTATATGTACAGTCATTTGTCTCCTGACACATTTTAACTGGGTCTTTGTAAATATCATCTTTTCATTAGGGAGTGTTTGTGTGTGTGTTGTAATATATGTTCAGTTAACATCCCTACAAGATGGACATGGAACTAGGTCATAATTGTGAGAAGGCATTTTTTGACCTGATGTTTGATATCAGATGAGGCAATAGCTATTGTGGATTAAATTCAAAGCAGAAAAACTACACATGAGTATTACACCGATGCTTAAAAGATTTTACTACGAATAACTTGAAATTTAAAGTATGTTACAGACTTAACATGTGTAATAGGCTGTGCTTACTTTTAACTTTGCGGTTGAGGTGCTTTTTAAGAGGATGCATGCATCTGCTGAGGTTATTACCATCTAGAGTTCACTTTCGTTTGTTTTTCTTTGAGAAATGATTTTTACAGTATTTTGCTATTTTTATTTTTATTTTCCATGATATCTTTTAATGTAAATTACGTTAATTTTCATCCACTATTTTTGCTGAAGTTATTAAAATGAGTGTTAAACTTTTTTTTTTCTTTCATTTATTTGTTGATTGTTGGCATAGAAAGTACCTTTTTATTGATAAAATTATAGTTAAGCAACAATGTCTGTGTAAGAAATGCTAAGGCAAATAATTGAACAATAAAATAATGCATCTTATTTTAAGTAACTCGCATAAACAACCCTGTAGACACTCTTAAAAAATGATCAAATAATTAGGATATATTGAAACAATGGTTTATAAACTTTTTTGAAAGTATTTACAGGAAAAGAAAATAAGATGAATTAAACTTTTTTATAAGTTGAAATTAATTTATAGATTTCATTTTTTTTAAATGTTGTTCATTTATTTTTTCTTAAAACTAAGAAATACAAGTTGGTTTTTATTTATAGAAGAAATTTGATTTATCATGCTTCTTTTTTATAAATAGAGAAGTTTATCTAAATAATGTGATTTTATTCTTATTATATATATCACCTAAGCGTTGTTTCTTTTTATGGTTTGTTTCGAATAAATTTTGGATCCACTATTTTGCTAAACGAATTATATTTTAATGACTTTTGTTTTCCGGCTTTAATAGAAAAATGACGTGCACCTTAGCATGCAAAATTAGCCAACTATTCACCATAATTTGAATAGTCATCCTCACTATTGAGTCATGGTAGAAACTCTGCAAGGGCCAGTGTAGCACGATTTAAAATCTATGTACTTTTGCCATATGTTCCACGGTGTCAATTGAGCTATCTGAAAGGGTACCATAAACTTAGTGCTTTTCGCAGTCTTTTTACGTCAAAAGATCCAAAAACCTGAAAGCTACTTCAGGTTGCTTCAAGTGAATGTGATTTTTTTCGTTTATAGTTGCTTTAAATATGTTGTTGATGTTCGCAATAAGTTTTTAAACATCCAATAATTGATATTGCATTTTATTATGAAAAACGCATTTGAAAGATAAAGTCGGTGAGAATTATATATAAAAATTAAAAATGTGAATTCTCACGTCACATTTAGTTTGAAAAATTTAGTGAAACAAAAAATTACAAATAAATTTCAAACCAAATTTTGAATGTATAACTTTTTTTTTTTGTAAATTCTCATCATAGAAAATGACAAACTAATTATCAAGCGTGCAAATCAATTGGTAAGACATTGTTTAAACTTAATTACTGGTCTTGAATTTTAATCTTAAATATGTAATTGCATTATATATTCGTTGAAAGAATTTTGTCACTTACAATATTTTTACCTGAATCGAGTAAGATTACTTCGAGTGAAATATATGTGATATATATATATATATATATATATATATATATTGACAAACTAAGCTCACACTTTAAATATCTAGTATACTATCATTTTTCTTCCTAAAAGTGTAAGGGGTTTGCTTCCTACACAAACATGCGACCTTCTAGTTACTAACATGTACTCTAACTAACTGAGCTAATAGGTCATTTATGTTAAAAATTAATTAATATCGTTATATATAACATTAAAATTTCTATTACATATTTAATACACATAAATTTATATAATAAATTTTATAATAATTAATTTTTATCTAATAATTTATATTTTATAACAATAAATTTTAAATAAAAATCATGGTTTAATTAAAAGTCATAAGTTTTAATAAAAATATCAGGTTGATATACATTAAAAATTTTAATGTTATAAAATCATAGGTTCATATACTTTAAAAATTTATATATGTAAAAAAAATATTTTATTAGATAAAAATTAATTGTTATAAAACTTATTATGTAAAATTATGTGTATTAAATACACATTAAAATTTTTAATGTTATATAATGACATTAATTAACTTTTAATGTAAATGACCTAAACTGGAAGGTTGTAGGTTCATTACTTGTTTGTGTCATTATTTTAAATTTTTTTAATCCATACGTATTATGATATTTCTTTAATAATTGAAATTAAAAAAATTTTAAATAATCCTCAATCATGAGAAATCATTTCGAGAACATCATGGTCTTAATTAATCTCTACATAATATAGGGTCAAGTCCCACTAATTCTTCCTCAAATTGAAAAATTAGACTACATGTCATATAAAGTTGATCGAATCCATGAACAAGATATAATTTTGATCTACCTAATAAATTTTTTTGGTGATTTTATCTGCATTTGACGGCTAAATGAATAAAAAAACACTGTTTACTCTATTACTGGTTATTGTTTCATTTCCGTATTGAAATAAATAAAATGGATAACCTAGTAGAGAATATCATTTATTTTGGCAGTGCATAGTTCAGCATAGAAATGATAGCTTGAATAGGCAGAATAATGGAGTAGAAATTGAATTTGGAAAAAGTAGAACAGGAGGAGCATAATTAGTTAGGGAATTGGAGGGAAGATGCGTGAGTGGGGGATATAGTTGTTGGAATTAGGAATCCAATGAATGTTTGGTGTCAATGTTGTTCTGAGCTTGCAAGCACTATGTCTTTCAGAACAACTATCCTTTTCAAGCTGTAAGCATGCCAATTTTCTCAATCTCAACTCATAATTGATGCTGACCAAAGGAACAAACATATATGGTAGAATCTTCTATAAAAGAAACAATACGTCATTCAGAATAGAATAATAATCTCTTAATTTCTCACCAATTAATTAAGGAACGGAGTTGGTTTGTTCTGTGCAACCTATGGGTGTGCAGTGCTCAATGTGTACTCCTAGTCGTACGAATAAACGGGAAAAGGTTTTTGTTTTATAAATAAAATATAAAATGCCAAAGAAATTTAACAGCAGCAAGATGGAATATAAATAAATAAATAAATAAACAATAATTTTATGCAACAAAAAAAAAACAAGAACTTTTTTTTACTTTATGAGACAACGTTTTTTTATTTGATATAATAATGATAATTTGAAATAAAAACTTAGAAAATGAATTTATTGTATAAATTAAAATCAACTTATACCTTAATTTTTAAAAAAAGTTAAATAATTTTTTCAGATTTTTCAGAACAACTTTTTTTAAAATTGGAATTCCACATTAATTCTAGAACAATTTTTTCAGATTTTTTAAAACAACTTTTTTAAAAATTTACAATATAATTACATACAATATGTAAATTTGTTAATAAAAAAAAAATTAACATCTAACGACCACCAATTTCAATGCACCAAAATGGAACATTGCAACAAGACTACAAGATTTGCGGTCAAGTTTCAAGTAAAAGAATATAAATTTGTTCATTTTATTGAATGACTGCAATGAAAACATCAAGACAAATTGAAAACAGCAAACAGTAAAAGTCACAAGTACTGATACAAAATAAAAGTGAAAAACAAATTTGTTGTCTTGACTTACGGGTCTGCTGCAATGCCATAAAGCAAACACTGATATAAAATAAATTTGACATCAGCCCAAAAAGTAAACAGTAATACACTTAAATCAGTAGTGCAATTTGTTGGACAACCATAAAATCAATGATGGACAGTTGCTCAAAACACTGCAAGCGAAAGAACAAAATCAATTACTATTAAATTCAAGAACCCACCCACCCTTACAAACATAACAACAACCACCAAAAAAATCCCCAAAGACAATATTCTAAGCAAGAAGAAAACAAACTATACAATCACACACTCCCTCAATATTAAGAAAAAAAATGAGAACAAAGTATACAACTTGAAAGAATTATACATTTAACTTCCACTTCATTATTTATTCAACTCATTTATGAATAAGACTTACTTGGGTCAAATTGATTTTTTTTTTTTAAATTTAAACCTATAAAAAAGATAAATAGATATTACATCTAGTGAGAAGGATTAGTCTTAGTCTCATGGTGAATCAAGAACTTCCTTTTGAGAAGAGTACTCATTTAATATTGGATCATGTTTCAATTAGTATCATTTGTGAAAGAGAATATCAAACATCTTAGAATTACACTAGCATCTTTTAGCAACATAGATTTTTTTTTAAATGTATCTAGTTTTCTTAATTTTTTTTAATGATGTAATAGTAGATATTAAATATGTATAATTAAATTTAGAAACTACATCTTATTCCTTCCCGAAATAATCGAATCATTCAATCTTTTAAAAAATATTTAAAAGCATGTAATTTTTATTAATTTTAATTAAAAAATATTTCCACTAAAGAATAATGATAAGGATAGCCATCAACAGAATATAAGTTTTTTTTTTTTTTTAAACAAAGTGTTCTTATAACCGAAAGATATGAAATTAACACTCAAAGCTTAAATATCACTAAAGTGAGATTTTATATCTCCCAACAAAGTCTTTTCCATACACATATCCAAAGAATTAAATTTTTGTCAACATGTTTAAGAAACCAGTCATCTACCAATTGTGTTGTACCTTCTTGGTATAATTTATAAGTTATTCATGATTCATGCATTTAGAAACAATTTTAATTTCTATAGTTATATTATCTTTATAAAAAATAATTAACCTGAGTATAACATCTAGCAAAGAAAGTCATAAATCTACTGGCTATAACACAGATACATGAACATTCCTATATTTGTTCTACATTGGATATTAATGGCATCATATGAATCACCGTTTTATTAGCCCTAAAAAGGGTGAAGATATATATATGAATCATGAATGGACTTGTAAAGTTAGTGACTGCTTCTAAACGTTTTGTACACAAACCACGAATATTTTAAAGGAATCTTGTTCGGCGCTTCCCATATTTTTTATTCTTAGCCAATCCTAATTGCAGCAAGGTATGCTTCGAGGAGCAGTGTACAGTTTTCTCTAGTATTATTTCCTCAACTGGACTTCCCTGTCTATACAAGGAGTAGTAAAAAGCCTTAATTGTTTGTACTCAAGTCATGGGCTGCGCACCATTCCAGGCATTGTGCATATCTAGCTCATCCATTTTTTGGTGTCCGCTTTCTTGTAAAAAACTAACACCAGACCATATCCCACGGATTAATAAGATGCTTACAAACACTACACTTCCAAGTGTGCATAACACCTGCATTGGATTATACTAAATGCATCAGTACCAAAATGTTTAAGGCAGAACAAGTTCAAAAGAAGGTAAATAGATATTCCGGGTAGTGCGAAGCCAAAATCCTAAGCAACTAAGAGTCCAGAACAAGAACAAATCCATTTCTCACTCCCTGCCAAATACCAACTGGAAAAATGATCACCGTTACATTTTGACAAATACTGCCTGCATAACTTAGTGTTACATTTTAGACATCAATTTTGCACTGAGATGACTGAACCATATGTATCCCGCCAAGTCATTTTTTCTAGAAAGAAAACTATTCATGAACTGTTCAAACTCGACTTTTTCCATGTTGAATCAACCTTGTTTGCTTTACAAAATAAATTCAAGCTTGGACTTTGAACTCAACTAAATAGATGAGTCAAACTTGGGATTTATATGTTTAACGTTAAAAGCTTGTAAATAACTCTTGCGTGCACGCGCACACGTACGAGTTGTAATGACAAAAGTATTAATTTAGATAAGAAAGGGCATATAGATAATAAAATAGTCTATTACTTAGCAAAGTGCAGTTCTATGTAGAGAATTATAATTACCTAATTAGTGCTCAAATATTCTTACTCTCCTTTTTCTTTCTTACTTCACCTTCTAGCATGAAAATGTCTATCAGAAACTAAATTAACAAAAATAAATAAAAAAATACTCCGTGAGAAGAGGTTTGATTAAGAGAAAGAATATAATCAAGTTATAAGCAGGTTGAGCTAAAGCTTAATAGTTTTTAATTAACTCATTTGAATCAATCACTGAAACCTGAGAATGATCTTTTCTTTTCGCAAACCAAACCTAAATTTCAAGTACAGGAAAAATTAACTCCATTGACCTTGTAATGTAAGAGTACGCTTGTTCCTTTAAAGACTATGCCGTTGGTTTTAGACACAATTACACAAAAACAGCTTTTCCACAAGGGCACAAGACTGTCCAGTGTGTACACACGACCCTACTCAGACGAACCTTGTGCACCCTTCTACAAATCGATCGCATCGTTTGTGAATTCTCATGTTCGTTCTGTGATGCTTTGAACAGTAAAGCCTAAAGATCTTGTAGAACAATTTTCTACTCACTCAGTAATAAAAAGCTTGGAAAAAAAATGTCGAAAACAGGTAAAGTCACTAAATGCTATTGTATCGAATGTAACAATCTTATAACTAAAAATCTATAATCATGAAGGTCTCCACAATCATCATAAAATACCCAGAAGAAATAAGCCTGTGCTCAGAAAAAAAAAAAAATGACAAAATGTAGAAATGGCATTCAACAATGATGTGAGTGAAAAGAATACCTGAAGGAATGCCTTGAAAATCCACAAGAATGCGAGCAGGAGGATCCCATTGACAGAAAATTCGACCTGTATTAATTAAGAGATAAAGAGATGGTTAATCCATCCAGTCCAGACTTCTCCTATATGGAAGAAGAGAAGAGAGGAGTACCAAATGGGAGGAGATGGGAAAAGGGAGAACGGATCTAACTGCTTTTCTGGCTCTCTTTGACACCTTCTTGAACACATTCTGAAAGAACCTCACCAATAGGTCCAAACTCCGATCCTCATCGTCGTCATCGTCGCTCATTGGATGCATCCACGTGCGAGGATCATGGGCTAAATTCCTCCTGCGAGCCTGCAACAAATTAGATTGTAATCACAACTCAACGAAATTGATGGATGGATGGAAAATCGATGCACGCACCTCAGAAACACAGAAATTGGAGACGCGTTGACTACGATCAGAAAGGGCGATTCGGCAATCACGAAGACGAAGCTCAGAATTAAGGGTAAGTGAGCCGCCAAACAATGGAAGATGAGGAGGAGATTTAAATGTCACTACCGAGAATGTCAATGTCATTATTTCGCCTACAACCTCAAACCATAACGACTAATACTATGCTGTCGCATTTTTATTTTATTTATATATGGAGTATGTTTAAAGTAAAGCATTTCTTGTCTACAAGTTTTCTTACACTATGTTCTCCTATCCTTCAAATATACTAATAATCTAAACATTTATCAAAGTATTAAGAAGAATGAATTCTTATTTTTCTCGCAGTTATTGCACGCTGATTTCAAGATTTTCATGTCAAAGAAACACAGCTCTATCTTCACATGATGTGAGTGAGAAGCCAACTGAACTAACCATTACTATAAATTTATAGTTCTAGTGAGAAGATGTAAAATAGAAATAGATAATTACAGAGATACAATTATTACATTTACAATTCACCCCTGAAAAATGGACCACTGAGGAATGAACTGGAGAATGTTCCTCCTCCATTAGGGAAAAGTGTCAGAAAGCATATGAGGCCAAGGACAATGCCCCAAGCATATCTGCTTTCCCCTATAGGGCTGATCTCGTCTTTTGCAGGTATTTCTTCTCCGCCCCTAAAGAAGGTTGCAAACAATCCCCATGCCAGACACAGAACACTACCACTCAGCCCACCAACACCGAGTAACAATGATGTGGCAAACGACAAGAGCGTGGCAGTGCTTCTTCCAAACATGGCTTGAGCAATGCGACCTCCTTCTAGCCTCCCACACGGCAACAAGTTCAAAGAAGTCACCACCATCCCTGCATATGCATCAAATTCTTTAGCCATCTAACATCCACAATGGTATCATCCAACCGATTTTGCACCCAATAAAAGAAACAAAATATGTTGTTTTCATTCACCTACAACTTCTTGTCAAGGCATTTGGCAACGAAAAACTTGTTAAAAATCAATGCTGCAGTAAGATTACAAATAGTTGCTAGATTCTCTAGAAGTGAAAATTGATTAATCATCCAATTTACCATATACATGACCTTAATTAGTTTTAACAAATGCCATTAAACCTGGATCAAAGCCAGCTTCAGTCAAACAAGTAGCCCAGACATTATAAAATTATTAGATCTTAGGCTCTAAAGAATGTAGACTTGTATTGTAAATTGAATCATTATTGTCAAAAAGGAGGAACAAAGATAGAAATCTCAAAAAACCCACCTAAAAGCCCAGCAAATGCAAGTGGATCAACAGGAACTCCAACACCTTCCACTGCATAAGGTAATACATTTCCAAGATCATCTGTGTAAGGTCCTATAACATATTGGATGAAAGAAAGCAAGGGGTTGTTATAGAAAAATTGAGGCCGTATGTACCTGAAAACAAATATGCAATAAGTTATAAATATGAAAAATAATGTCCACCAAGCATGTTCGCTTGGCTGTAACAGTAATGCATAGAACTTATATGCCAATATCAGACAACGATGTCCATTGTGCATGCTGGCCATAATATATTATTATTATTATTATTATTATTATTATTATTATTATTATTATTATTATTATTGCTGCAAATTGTAATGCACAGAAATTTCTATGGCCAATGCTATACTCCAACATATCTCAGTACAACCTTATAAATTCATGTCATCTTCAACTTATATAAACTCAATAATTTAAAGCTATTGTGTAGATCATAAGTTTATGGTTTTGCTCCGGCAAACAATGTTCACTTAAATATTAAGCTTAGTTTCCCTTCCTTTTCTCATTGTGTCATTGACCAAAGAAAAAACATTAATAGGAAAGAGCAGTGCTTCTCTAGAAGGTATAATATACAGCACTTACAATGCATTATCGCCCCCATTAAAGCTTCCATCAGCCACAAATGCAGCAACAGCAAGCAGTAGTGAAGTTAAATATGCACTAGCAGTACGGGCTACAGGAATATCAAAAAGAGCTTTCTTGTTTGGGAGGAGTGATTCATAATTATTCATCACTCCTAAGCAACCTGTCCAATTTGATGGCACCAGGAAAGAAGGGCTGAGCTTAACACCATAACGGGCTGCTGTTACCCTGGTGGTTATCTACATAACGAAAAGAATACAGCCAGTCAGCCATGGAACGTCAAATATGACTATCATGCATGTAATACAGTTGCAAAAACAGTGGCCACAAAACCAAATCTCCGAGATAATTTGCATGAATACACAAATATACCAGTCTTGTGTTGGAGATTGTCTATTTAACCACTAAAAAACTAAAAAATAGGAAATTTTGAGCAACTGTCACATTGTCCCTTATAAATAATACCGTCTATCCTGTAAAATACAACAGCATGTACAAATAAAACTTCTTCATATTCACTTTAGGCTTTTTATGTGCAGTTTCTTGCTTAGAAAAAGATAAACACGTTACTTGTTAGTTAGAGGATTATAAATAAGGGCACAGTAAGTCAGAATCAGAACATGATATAATATGGAATAAACTAACATGTTTAGTGGAAATCTTGAAATATAACACACCTCAGAAACTGCCAGAATAAATAAGAAGCCACCAAACAGAGGCACAACATCAGCCAGATAGTCATCAAATGTAGCATTGGGTTTAAGGAAGAAGCCACTCATCAAAGCAACTGTTCCAAAGGTAGTAACTGCTAATGCAATAGCACTAAAATAGCCCAAAGGAGTACTCAGCTTAGTTGACTCAAATTGGAGATCCATTTCTGCTTTGGGTTGCACCACACAAGCCTGAATGGACGTTAGTTTTAGTAATAGTCATTCTAGCAAAAGCATCTTAACAACATTTTCTTTTAGGCTATGTAAGAAAGAAACAGACAAAGCCAGTACGAAGATGATAAAGGAGCATTATTTGTGACATGAGTGCTCGTAATGAATAAAATCAAGTATATGTGACATGACTACATGAGCACATGATGTGTGCCTTTAACTGAAAAACATTAATAATTCAGAACACTAAGCAATCCAAGTATTTTCCTCTGAAGATTCTTCCATTGCTTAAATTAAAGGATAGAAGTGATCCATCCACTGTAGTTGGCAAATAATCTACAAACTTTGCAATTTAAGTACGTGTAACATGTAACGGTGAGAGTTCACGTAATAGAACTGCAAAACTCACAGAAAAAAAGAATTCAAAAACACCGAAATGGTTAGCACTTGGAAGAGTGTATAACAGAGGTTGCAAACTGTGTGAAATTGATAGGAAAGTAAGTACCTGTTTAGGAATGTCATTTGCTTTTTCTTCCATGAACCAGACGACGACCTCTCGCCCTGCTGCTTCAGAGAGCTTCTTCTCCAACTTGGGAATGACCTCATCGATGGGTTTCCTCAAATTGCCAATGAAAATGCCTCCATCTCCAAATCTTCGAACATCAGTGGCGAAGAAGGTGTCAAATCCAAAGCAACTCTTTAACTGCATGAAGCCAGACAAATAAAATTAGTAATAGAATAGAATGGAATGAATAGTGATAGGAGTGGAATGAGGTGAGGTGAGGTGAGGTGACCTGGTTAAGATCAAGAGCCTTGAAAGTTTGTTCAGCTTTTTGCAGCCTCTCCTTTTCCTTGAGCAAGTTATCACGCACCAAGTTGTTGAAAAGGGCGAAAAGAGGGTTAGTGTTGGTGGTTTCTCTGTCAAGCTGCTTGAGCTTTCTGTCAGCCCTCTTCTTCTCGAGCTTTATGGCGGCTTCGATGGAAGGGTTGCCCATGAACTTCTTAAACTCCTCGTCGCTCTTCCAATCCATTTCCTGCTGTAGGGTATCAGAATCAGAATCAGAATCATGTTCGGCATCGTTTTCGGGTGCAACAGAAACCGCGGTAGTATTAGTAGAGGAACGAGAGTCAGTTTGTTGGTCGTCTTTGAGAGAGGACCTGATGCACGTGCGTTTGGAGCTGAAAGAAAAAGAGAGACGGTGGGTGCGTAGTGGGAAAGTCCTGATGGTGTTTGAGTTGAGAAGAGCAGTGAAGGAAAGAGCTGAGAGAGTTGCCATTATTGGAAAAAAAAAACGATGAACATGTCATCATGGGTGGATGGATGAGTACTTGTTATGAGTTGTGAGAAAGTTCACTCACACTCGAGAAGTTTGGAGAAGTTAACATGTGAAAGTGGAAGACAAGACAAGGCCCCACGCGTCGCCTCTTCTCTTCGGATTTATTATTTATTATGCTGCCACCTGGTCTCCTCCCTTTGTTATTTTCCCCATCTACCTCATAAATATATTCAAGTTTTCAATTAAGTAAAGTTTAACATTTCATTATGGAATGAATCATATGGTATTAATCGTGTGACGGCTAGAATCCATCCAAAAAATCCATTTAACCACCCAACACCCCCGTGTCCCACCTCTCCCCAATCACTCAACACCACTGCTACACGCAAACACCACAGTCGACGACGACAAAGGTGTAAAACGTGACAGCATTTGAGATACCTGATTTCGGAAATATATGTATTAAAGATTACATAGTTCTCTCGCAACATAATCCCTAAAATGCTTTTCCAAAAATTCCATAGAACAAAATACCCAATCACCCAATCCTCCTTTTTTGTTTCATAAACCTCCAAAAAGAACCAAACATACCAAAATATCCCTTTTTTTTGCTTCATGCACCTCCAAGACCTAAACATACCAAAATAATCTAAGCTACTTAGAATTTAAATTAACTGTGCACATTTTTTTAAATTACAGTAAATATTTATTTTTTAAATTTATGTTCTAGATAATTTCTCTAAATTCAAAAATATAACTTACAAGGACCATTTTGTTCAGAAGAGAAGGGCAGTGAGTTAGGGAGTAACCCAAGTTACTTTCAGCTGAAATGACTTCTACTGTTATGTTTTTGGATCACCTACGAGGTTATGATCACTCCTCAATGTTTTATTTAATAAGCTAAACTCCTTAATGCTTGTTAAGTTGAGCTGGGGCCTTTGGACATGCACTTTCAAGATACATACAAAGTTTGATCTTACCATTTTTTAGAAATAATAATGATATATAAATGTCTCTTCAGCATCTCATCCAACACATTTTATTTTTCGGAACCTCCACGAGTTTACTTAGAGTAGCGAGTTTGAGAATCTTGCATATGACATATATTCAATATTTTTCTTTTATTCTGTTCAGTTATATAATCGTCTGCTCTTATATATATATATATATATATGCTTAAAGGTTTTGGAAGATGAAATGGCCGACGTAGAAGAAACTTGTCAAGGCATCGGCAAAGAAGAATGCTTGATGAGGCGAACTCTTGCAGCTCATACAGACTATATTTATACACAGAAGCAAAGCCATGATCAGATCAATTATATTATTTGTGCTAGCTCTCTTGAAATCTAAACCCTGTAATTTTATATACTAGTAGTAGCCTTTATATGTGCCTTAATTTCGACAAGAGCAAGTTTAGTCGTATATATATATATATATATATATATATATATATATATATATCTTTCACTTGCAATTGCAGACAGGAGGAGGGTTTTTCTGTTTGTCCCCTCTTATCCATGCTGAATATATACAGATACATACATTTGTTTTTATTTTAGTATAAATAAATTTGGACATCTGCATTTATTATTTATCTCAACTTCAGTCTCCTATTGTCATAAACTTGACATTTGGGATTCAGAAATCTGCACAGTTCCTTTACTATGATATACTTGTAACTCTGCTTTCAAAATTTGATTTGTTATATCAAATAAAATGGATTTTTTTTATAGGCAAAAAAAAATACATATATAAAGATCAAACGGCATTAGAAGTGTCAAAGTTTGCTCAAACAGATACAAGACATAAAGAAACTTGAAAGTGCTTTTTCCTAAACACGTGTAATATTCTACAGGCGTAAGATAATCCCGTGACAATCCATATAATAACCAAATTCCATTAGTACATGAGTTTCCTTGCTTAATATGCAGTCAATTACCCTTCATTAGATGTCACTCATATATAACTCCCTGCAAATAATATTATTGTTCCAACAAGCTCCAAATAACATACGAAAATGACACTGCTAGTCTAACTCTATGTACTCTAAGCATCGCCGCAAAGTCCTCAACTTGCTTGGTATAAAACTAACAAAATGAAACGAAATTTAATTAATATTAACTTTTGTGGGCAGGAATAGACACCAAAAAGCTTAAAATTAGCTCTTTTAAGTTTCTTAGTTCACAATCAATCAAATTTTAAGTTATTTAAAAATCATTTTAAATCAAATAAATATAAATAATATAATCTTATATTAAACTTTTATTATAATATTCTAAAATTATATATTTATGAATGTATTTTAAAATATGTTAGGTTCATTATACTCCAGCCTAGATTAACAACTTTCAATCATTATGACAATTATGGTGCAATGAATAAATAGGATAGTACGAGAGTAAGCTAATGAAATGAATAATAGAACTACGTATAGTGTATGTTTTGATCAGCATCAACACCAAACATGAATGGATAACGTGAAAATTTAATTAAAGGGAAGAATCATGTTTAGGATGTATAAGTTATAATGATTAACTTTTGAAAATTACATCCAAAATGTAGAAGTTTATATTTGAAAAGAGTAACCAAACATGTTAAAAGTAGCTTTTATCTTAAAGTAGAAATTAGATGTGAAATTTGTATAATTTGATGCAAAACCAAGCATGCTAATAATAAAGTTAGACGGACATTTAGAAAGAATGTGTTATTAAAAAAAAAAACATTTTTTAAAAAATTTGAGCTAGTGTCCCAAACATTTTGCTAAGCATGTTCTCTTGGAGAACATGCATGACAATCTTTTTTTCATATATATTTACTTTTATAAGTTGAAGTGCTTATGGTTGTCTATTTAGAGACTCGCAAGGGTGTTGACTGGTGGGTTTTTCAAGCTAATGTGACATCAATAACGTCTAAATGCAAAGCTATTTATAATTCTTAATGGTCTAGAGTTAGCTTGCTCAAACAACATAACTTCTCTTATTTGTGAATCGAACTCTAGGATTGCACTTCATTTAATCGATGAATGTTAGAATCGTGTTCTCTCACCCATATGTTGTTTTCATTTTAAGAACTAAGAAAATGGGTCCTTGGTCAGTACGTAGTGGAATGTATCCTTAATGCATTCTCTTAGAGAAGCTAATGAATGTACATATTGGCTAGCGAAAATTCGATAAAGTTCCCATTCTTCTTGCTTTGATTGGTCCCAGAACTTCATAAGCAAATGGGATGGGGTGAAGAAGAAGCAGGCCCAGAAAATTAAAAATATATTAACTACTCCTTTCACCTTGCTACTTTCTGCTTTCTGCTCTCTGCTCTCGTTTCCATTAAATTAAAAATGTCTTCGTTTTTCCTTTGCCTTTGCCTTGCTTATGTTTATATATTTGTTGTTCATTTCTGAATTCTGAGCGCAACCAAAGAATCAACCCCAACCAAGAAATAGGTGTGGGCATAAACCAATCCTGTATTTGGGCCGGTGCTACAGTCACCAGTATATGCCACTAAATTGTAAAAAAATAAGGCTCTTGCTATTTGCACCTCTTTTTAATTCTTCCTTCTACCTCTCAATTACCCATTATATCTTTTTTTCTTAAAGAAGTATATCCATTTTGCTTTTCAGAAATGTATTTTTGGAATTACATATACCTATTTCAAAAATATATCTCCGGAACTATGATTCATAGTTATAGAAATATACTTCCAAAATATGTATATATATTTCAATAAAATATCACTTCAAAATTAAGATAGTTGACAAGAAATAAAAAAATGATAAACACTTATCTTATATCTATGTTTGTTAGTGTTATTTTCATCCTATCATTGGTATTCGTTAAATTCTATCTAAAATCTTATTTTTATCTTATATTTATTATTCCTTAAACCTAATTTGAAACTATTTTTATCATATATTTGTTAAATAATATTGTGTTCTCATCATTATTATATAATATTTTGTGTTCTCATTCATGTGACAATGCATTTTAAGGTATGTTTGTAACGTCCTATATTTTAGTTACTTAATTATTTATTTTATGTTATATATATATTTTTTTTCTTTTGTCTTTTAAAATAAATAAATAAATAAAAATGAAATTTCGAAAGAAAAAGGAATTAATAACAAGAGGAACTAGATATAAACATACACCATATTATAGGCCTTGTCTATTTTATATTGCCATATATATCCCAACTATAAGTTACATATCATAGTACCTTAACCATTGTTATTTATACACAAGGGTCACAGCCTATTATTTAAACATAGTCCTCGGTACTGTCTCCGTCATTGAGTACTATTATAGGGTCTGTGACTGGGTTTGGATACATTGGAACAAGCTGAGAGAATGGATCTGCGGGGTTAAAACCTTCACTAAACACCGAAACTGGAAAATGGGCGCCAAAATAAATATGGGCAAGCAGAACAGGTTGCATGGTAACTACATAGCAGTTGCGGACTTCATCCATATACCAGGAAATATCCAGTGCATCAAGAAAGATTATGATTGCAGCCATCTAAAACATTAAATAAAACCTAGTGAGAAATAAATTTCTCAGTAGGAAAATCTAAACCACCAAATAGGTTAGCTGGTTATAAAATAAAGTCAAACTAAATCATCAAAATAATTTAACAGATTAGTAAATAATTCAATATATCTGAGTGACTGCATAAAATGAATGTATGAATGCATGGAATGAAATGCAATGGTCACAGGTGCACATGGCCTCTACATATGTACATTATGTAGTAATTGCCGCGGCCGTCTTACGCTAATCATGTATGAATTTCCATGTATTAGCACCTGATCTCTGATAGTAGGATAGGTCCAGTCTTTACAACTTGGATCATTCTCATAAAATCATAGGTTCATTCTTGAACCTGATCTCTGGTAGTAGCATAGGCCCGGTTTTCACAACTCGGGTTATTCTTATTCAGACCACACAACTTCATAATATAAGAAAAATATTACTATCCTTACAAAAAGCATGGTTGTTAATATTTCATTAACATTTCATACCTTGCCCACGTAAAATTTCACCAAATAATCTATTTACTATTTACGGGATGATTCTTAGTGGTATAATGTAACATCCCGGGCGTTGACGAGGGCGGAGAGTGATCGCCGGTGCAGTGAGGCACGGACAAGGAGCGGCTCCTGGCAGACTTCCAGCGGGAGGGGTACATGAATGAATCGAATACACACCCGAACGAGAGGGATCCAGAGGCTGTACATGTATGAGACTGTACAGTTGAGGATAACTTAAAGGATTTAATAGGTACTACCTATACCAACAAGGTGCATCTACTTTTCGATAGCCCATAACATAAGAACTCCACAGTTAAGCGTGCTTGACTTGGAGTAATCTTGGGATGGGTGACCTCCTGGGAAGTTTCTCAGGAAGTGTGTAAGTGAGGACAAAGCACACTGAAAAGTCTTGTGTTGGTATGTAGGGACAGTCGTTGATCCTGCAAGTGGCCGGGCGTTACAATGTTCATCACTAACTTCACTTGGCAGTGAATCATTAACGTAGACTTGGATTAGAAAATGAATGAATACACTTTAAAGAAAGAAACCATCATCCAAAGCTTTATTTGGTAATTAAGGTGTATAATATATGAAGTTAGTGATGAACGTAATTTAAAACATAGTGTCACATGAAGGATAATACAAAATATTGTATATTAATGATGAAAACGTAGTATTATATAATGAATATAATAAAAATAGTTTAAAATTAGGATTTAAAGAATAATAAAGATAAAGTGAAAATAAGTTTTAAATAGGATTTAAAGAATATTAATGATAGGATGAAAATAAGATTAATAAACATGGGTGTAAGATAAATGTTTATCATCTTTTTTTTTTCTTGTCAATCATCTTAAGAGATATTTTATTAAAAATCTATTTTGGAAGTATATCTCTGAAATTATGAATTATAATTCTAGAAAGACATTTTCAGAAAATAAAAGGGTGTACTTTTTAAAAATGGTATAAAAGACATTTTTGAAAAGCAAAAGGGTGTACTTCTTTTAAAAAAGGTATAATGGGTAATTGAGAAGTAGAAAGGGGATATTGGGATGTAATTAAGTAAAACAGGGGTGTAAATAGTAAGAGCTAAAAAATAATAATATGTATTTCTTGTGAATATTATTTATAATTTCCAAATAATCCTTAAATGCTAAATCCTCTTCTTTTTTTCAAATGCTTGTCAAAACGTATTACTATTTATGGTTTATCTATGGTGTTTTGAATGATATTTTGCTTTTATTACATCTATCTATCTATCACCAATAAAAAAGGAAAATGGAGAGACAAGGCGACCAGAGTGTGTTATAGCTCAAGGCAATATACTAGGATGGTCGTTTCTTGGGGAGGTTTCTTTGGTGGAGGAAGTTTAATTTGTAATGTGTGGTAGAGGAAGAAACCTCGTTAAATTTCACAATTACTTTCACGTGGGGAGGTGCCCTTGTTCCTTAACGAGGTATTTCGTATTTGCCTTATTTCCATTTCTAATAGTTTTAAGATTCAAGCTTGTACGATTAAATTAGTAAAGACGAACCAATAAAGTTTATAAGAATTAGTACTGATAAAAAAAAAAAGCAGAATTGGCAAAAACTAATTTTATTTTTAGCCATCTTTATAAAAATAAAAATAAAAATTGTTAAGGGAAGTTTTTTTTTGTTTTTTTTTTTATTTTTCCCTTTATTATTTTCAAAAACAGTTTTCTGTTTTTTAGAATTTGTTTGTTCCTTCAACATATTTGAAAGTGTTCCGTGAACATATTTATGTTTTTTAGAAGTCTGTCTGCTAAACACTTGCACAGTTGTACATAATACTTGAAAAAAATGAAAAAGAAGATGAGACTTGAGAGTGCTTTAAAGTATTAGTAAAAAAAAAAAAAACTTTTTATTGAAAAACAAAAATATAAGCTATTTCATGTTTGTTTTCAAAAATAATTAATAAAACATTATTTATTAAAATACTAGTTAAAGAAATGGAAATAAAAAATTGTAAAAAACACTAACAACATATGTTTATCATAATTTTTAATATTTTATTTATTAATTCTTTAATTATCATATTTAAAACACTTATTGACAACTCCTATTTAAAAATATTAAAAAAAAAAAACTTCTTAGAGTTGGTATTTGGCAATACCCTTGGGCCTTGACCTTGACTATTCGTCTCGTGTTACAAATTTTTATATTTTTTTATATGTTATTCTCTAAGTTCCTAAATAAAATATATTATTTAAAAAAATGCCATTTCTTATAAGACTATTTTTATCTTTTATTAATTAATTTTTTTGTTAAAATAATCTTAAGTATTGTAGTCCATACATAATAAACATTATGATTTGTTTCTTTCTCTTTCTTATAAAAAATGGAAAATTATTGTAATAAAATGAAAATTAAAGAATTGAAGAGTTTAAGTTTTAAAAACTAAAATTTCACTATTAGTATTCTCTCATTATTCATTAATTATGTAAATGAAAAATAATTAAACAGAAAAGTGATGTAATTAGTCTCAATAATTTTAAGGATAAATTTTAAAAATATTACAATTAAAGAAAATTTGTATTCTATTAATTAAACTAACCAATATTTTAATACGTGTAAATCAGTTAACAATCTATTATAATTAGATAGGAGAGAGTATTTTAATCTTATATTACTTATAATTTATTAAATTAATTTATTTAAAGAGTAACTTTTTTTATTAAAACCAATACGTTTAAAAAAAGAGCAAAAAAAGGAATAACTTAAAAAAAATTGTAATCTGTCCTTTATTTATATATGTATATATATTGTTTAAAGAGTTAATCTGAAAGAATTTATTTATGTTTTTGAAATTTATATTTAGCTATTTAGGAGAGTTTATGATTTTTTTTATAATTCATATTAAAAAGTAGAGTTTTTATTCATTTTTTTTTCTCTGAATAATAATAAATTAATCTAATCTTAATTCTAATTTAAATATTAAAATATAATAATAAATTGTAACAATCTAACACATCTTAACAATAATTTAAAATTTAAATTATATGATTCAACAATTCAGAAATTCATAAATTATTTTAAATAACGACTAAATGAAGAAGAAAATAGATAGTGGGAAGGGAATGGGCAGCGTGCGCGGAAGTTATGAGTCTGACCCCAGCGAGTTTCCGATGCCAAAAGCATTTATAATTATGAGTTTATGTACGGTGAAAAGTGTGCCACACCAGAGTTTTTTTAGTGAGACACCAACACGTGGTACCGACGCCGGTCCAATTGTCCGATCCAGTCAATTCCACCATTACTAAATCAAAATTAATTTCTCCTTTAAAAAAGTCAATGCTCCATTCAGCAAGATAATGTTCATTGACTTTAACATTGGAAAGCGAGAAGCGTAGGTAGTTATATAAGAGCGTGGTGAAGAAAGGAAAAGAGAGAAGCGTAGGTAGGAATGAGGAAGGAGTTGGGAAATTTGGTGGAGTCGATAAAATCAAAGGTGAGATCTTTGAAGCCGAAGAGAGGAAAGAAGCCATATATAAAAATGGACAAGAGTGCAAGCGTGAAGGTCGAGATTCGCAGCAGAAAAGCCCGCAAGCTTATAGACAAGACCTTGAAGGCTGCTGATACTCCCGGCAACCGCACTCTCTCTTAGTCATACTCATTTCCAACCAAAATTTAAATACTTCTAGCTATCTCTTTTTGGATTTGTATCTCCCTCGTCTTTCTTTCATTCATTGCCCGGTCAAAGCTTTATTGTTCAACCGATCATCCATCAAAATAGTAACAATTTTTTGTGAATTTGTTTTATAGTTTGGCCACAAGAAAGAGGTAGATTAGTTGAAGGTTGGTTGGTGGTTCCAATACATTGTATATTCACGGTTGGTGAGGCTGAAGAGGGTTTTTTTTTTATTAGATCCTCTTCCCCAAGACTCTCTCCAGCAGTACTCTTGAACCGTTGGATGTATCTCGTTTCTGATAATAAACGTTGGCAAAGTAAAATAATTTCTCTATATAGTTTAGTTCATTTGAGAGTGTTCATCTTTCTGCCACAAATAAAATAATCATAATATTCTTTTTATATATTTTAGTATATGTATATATAGGTATTAAATTTAATAATAATTTATTTTTAATTGAGAGTAATATGCTTTTAATATACATAAGTTCATATTAAAA
>PYAF01005490.1:1107076-1124683 GCA_007407185.1 Glycine tomentella
TTTATTTTCTATTAACTTTTGTATTTATTAATAATGATATATATATATATATATATTAAAATATCTCTGTAGTTTATTATTTTATTTATTAGGTTACATTTAGTCTTATTTTCCTTGCATCAACTCCAAAATATTTTAAAATTTAAAATGGGACCAAATTGAATACATCTTAAAAAAAATAAGGATTCAAATTTGAACCTGATAAATAAATTAAGAGACAAAAAAGTAATTTATTAAAAAATTCTAATTTTATTATTGCTTAAAAATAAGGAAGTTTCCTTATATAATTTTAATTATTTTATTCATCAAATATAATATATTTATTAAAACTCATAAACAACATGTATTTGTTAAATGTATGATTTTTTATAGAACTCATGTATATTAAAAACACATTAATTAAAAAGTCATCATTAATAAACTTAATACCTCTCTCTTTCTCTCTCTCTCTCTATATATATATATATATATATATTAACATACAATAATTATTATTATTATTATTGGAAGAAAGAGGGACACTGTCTATCACGCGTAAAGTAAATGAATTGTACTCATAAAAAAAATGTTATACGCATATAAGAAAAACAAAATGAACTGTGTTGAGGAATTGTTTGATTTTGCTAACATCTATTATCAGCGTTGTGGGAGATGAATCTAACGGCTTAGGTCGTTGCTGCAGAAATGCTGTAGAGGAATTTGCTGGAGAGGATCCGGAGGTTTTTTTTTTTCCCCTCTACTCCACTGCACACATGCATGGAGATTTTTTTTTTTTTTTTCATTTTGATCACAAAATCTACCCGAGGCGTTGAGTTTGTGAAACAGTTATTGTTATTTACAATTTTCAATGGCAGCTTTTGTTAATTTGTTTGTTGAATTAATTTGGTCAAATTTATTTACTGTTATCAATATTTGGTCAACTTTATTTCCTGTTATTAATTTGGTCAGTTTTAATTTGTTATTAACCGTTACTTCTTCCTATCCCGATTATAATTTAAAAAAAAAAAAATACTTGATAACATTGGATGTGTTTCACCATATTCAAACTCAATGATTTTAGATGACATTATATTACTACCTTCACATTTATCTGCCTTACAAATAATTACTCCTTTTCTCTTCGATCAATCTTATCCTAAATTTGTTAATTCGAACAACATTTGAATTTGTTGGTATCGGCTTAATAGATTATCTCAACATAATTTGAGTACCAAAAAAGTGAAAGAATATAAGTTTAATTCAATTCCTTTTACTAATGTGAAAATTTTGTTAAAGATTTGAGTCTTGAAAGATGCTTTGATTCTGATGAATCTTCGTGACTCAAGTTACTTAATATATATATATATATATATATATATATATATATATATATATATATATATATATATAACAATGAGTGCTGAGAAGTATAAAGTTTCAAATATTTTTGTTTTTACGTCTAAATTGCGAAAGTAAATAATAAGTGAAGCTTGACGGATGATTAAAATATTGAGGTACAAAAAATATGTTATAACAGAATAATTTAATATTAAAATAATTTTTTTTAGTTTTGAAGGATTTTATTCTTAGATAATTTTTGGGTCTGGAATTGTTAGATAAATTTTAATATATTATTATTATTATTATAAAAATTATACTATTAATCAATTAAGTTGACTTAGATATAACTTGTATATTAATTATTAAAAAGTTAGGAAATTTGAATGAAATGGAAATTTATAATATTAAGATAATGGGGTAAATTTTTTAAGTTTTTACACAATCGATATATTTCAATTTCAATTAAATTAAATTGATTTGTTTCCTGAAAAAAATGTGGCTTTGATTTTTAGAAAGGAAGATATAATAAGCGGGCCGGTGGATGATCTGGCCCATTTGATGAGCCAATGAAAAACCCTAAGAAGAGTTATGGTATGGTATATGGTACGTAAATCTGAAATTCTCAAAGCTTGTTCCGTCGTCCCCCAACTGCAGAGCCTCATTTTTACTTCCAATTCTAAAAGGTTGGTATCTATCTATTTATCTGTTCTGTTCTGTTCCGTTCCTTTTGGTTGAGTTTGCATTCTTAAATTTGTGTGCGTAGAGGGGACGAAATAATACAATGGCTTACGCTGCAATGAAGCCTACTAAGCCCGGCTTGGAGGAGCCTCAGGAGCAGATCCATAAGATTAGGATCACCCTTTCCTCTAAGAACGTCAAGAATCTCGAGAAAGGTATCTATCTGCTCAATATTCTTTATTTTTTTATTTTTTATTTCATACTACTCAATTTCTATTATTTATTTTTTTTGTCTTAATTGTAGTGTGCGCCGACCTTGTTCGTGGTGCGAGGGACAAGCGCCTCAGGGTGAAGGGACCTGTTAGGATGCCAACTAAAGTCCTTAACATCACCACCAGGAAATCCCCATGCGGTGAAGGTAATTTTTTTTTTCATTTCTCCCTATTAACTTTATTTTTATCTGCTTCTTGCTTGCTTTCATCATAATTGTACCTTTATTTTGATTTACTTTTACACTTGCCTTTCGATAATAACTTCAAAACATGCTAACAGTTGTCAAATCTTTTGGTTTCTGGTCTGCTTAACATTTTCAAAACTCACACATAGAAATCCACACTCTTCTGAGAGAGCAATAATAATAATAACCGTTAAACATAGCCATTGCCTCTTTTTCTGACATGGATATGATTCTAAAGAGCAAGTTTTCAATTGCGCCTTCTTGATTTTGGTTGAGACTAGAGAATGATTTTCATGTTCCTTAGGTTGATTCAGAAGAGAACCTATGAATGGCGAGAAGAGACGAGAGAAGATAAGGTTCATGTGTTGGTTATGAAAATGTTAAGGTTAAAAAGCAGTCCAGACATCAAGAGATTTGATAACAGTTGGTGATTTTTGAAATTTCATTAGGCTAGCTGAGAATGTAAGAGCAATATTTTTGTTTTTGGGTATTGTCATTATCCTTAATGTCGTTAATGTCTTGGTGTATTGTGATTTGGGGATATATTAATGGTAATGAACCCTTTGTTTATGACCTGCTTCTTGTTTCAGGCACCAACACATGGGACAGATTTGAGCTGCGTGTGCACAAGAGAGTTATTGATCTCTACAGTTCCCCTGATGTTGTTAAACAAATTACCTCAATCACAATTGAACCTGGTGTCGAGGTCGAGGTCACCATTGCAGATGCTTGATTTTGGCCCCATTTTTTTCCTGCATGCTAGTTTGTTTTGAAATTTAACCTCTTGGCTGGAAATATGTTGAGTCCTATATGTTAGGTTAATGCATTTCCTTTTGCCGTTAAAATTTTTGAAGTGATTATTGTGGAAGGGGGAATTGACTTGATCAATTATCTTTTGTTTTATGTTTGTCGACATTGAAGAATACCAAGAGAAATGTTATGCTAAATGCGTTCTAAACCGATTTTTTTTATTTTTAGCTTTAGATAGAAACTATGTCAAATTGTTATATTCCTTGATGCTTATACTCGGGAAGAACTAGTGTGATTAGTTGTACTTTTGAAGAAAAGAGTAAAAGACATAATAAGAACAGGTTAAAATGGTTGTTGCTGTTGTTGAATATAGAGGCACATTTTACAGAATAATAGTTATGTAAAACTGTTTTTAGCGTTAGAGTTCTGTTTTCTGCGATGATAACACTGTAATATAATCAATACTTTTAATTTTTAGTATTTACCATTTTTATACCAACTACAAAATTGTTGAACAAATTTTTATTCCAGTTGTAATATAAAAATATTGACTTTATGTATAACTCTGTATAAATTACTTGTCTTTTTTAAAATAAACAATTCAAAAATACATGTTAAAATTAAAGAAAATAATATTTTATTACTAACGAAACAATATTGAATTGATGTTTTGTTGATGAGTTATGAGAAGATTGGCAAGGTCCAAGGAATGTAGAGACCTTTTGGCGAGGCTGGCGGACTCCCCCACCCTGCCGTCTAGAAGTTGAAGTGCAAAGTTATTAGCTTAAAGGGACAACTCCAACGCAAATTAACAAAACAGAACAAAGCAAAGTCCACTCCCACTAATCTTTATTTAGCACAATGCACCTTTCATCATCGACCATTTCAGTATGAGAAAGGAATTAGCAAAGTAGCAAAGCAAGTTTAAGAACTACATTTTAACTCCTATGAGGATTCTGAAGAAAGCAAAGGAGTTATACGTGAAGGCAGTGGTGGATTGTGCTGGAGCTTTGGGCGTTGGGGTAGCCTCTTCTGTTCAGAGAAGGAAGAGGGAGCTTTCGGTAACAGTGCCCGTGGCCGTGGGGAACCAAACATTAGTGCCAATGATCAGAAATGAAACGTTAACGAGGGCTGTGTCTGTTGGGTATAGATATAAATATAATAGAAGGAAAATGAGTTATTACACTGAGCCTGAGGGGAGAAAGATGGGGACGATTGACGAGGATAAACCTTGTTATTTTGAGGAAGATGATCATTCCATGGCTAATCTATTGTATCTCTATCCAAGAACCAGGCCCCGCGCTGTGCCTGTCTAATGTAATACTAACAGGCAAGTATAGTGCCATTCAATTTGTATTCTTAGATAATTGGAGCTCCATAAGAATGTCACTCACTCTATACTTGTGTACTACACAACTTTTGAGCAGTTCCCTTGATTCATAGTTCCATGCAACTTTTTCTATTCTCCTTCCATAATTTCACCCTCTATCCGATGGAAATGTGAATCTTGATTGACTTTTATTCTTTTGAGATCTAGTAGTTTATTGAGTTTTGCCTGTTACATATAGATGATAATATTAGAGGAACAGTTTTGGACTTGTTCTTCTTTAAGTATCTGCATTATTTAGGTTCTGCTACTCAATCTATTGTACCCTAGAGGTGAAATACGTTCAAGCACGACTAGTGTTGTGTTTTTTTTTTTTTTATATAGGTAAAAGAATTCATTAAGAATGCTGAAAATAATTGTTCAAGCCTGTGCAAGAGGCTAATTTACAAGCACACTAAATTTGTTTAAAGAGTTGACTTTTTTCAATCATATATGAATTAAATTATAAAATATAAAAGCATTTGAGTAAAATAAAAAGTTCATTAAGTTTTATTATATTATATCCGTCAAGATAATCTAAATTTTGAAAGTTGTTACTAATTGAAAATCTCAATTTGTAAATATAGATGTGTATTCTCATCTTTTGTAATATTTACTATAAAGTATATGTTTGGATTTTCGATAAGATGATCCAAAAATATGTTTGAGAGTAAAATTAGTTTGAGGTCATATTTGGTATCCACAAAAGTATGTTTAAGAATAAAATTTTGTTTGCAAATCTAGTTTTTAGATAAACAAAACTTGAGATACATTTGTAAACTCAGTTTGATGGGTTTGTAATTTGCACATGATGATATGCAACTTCCTTCTTCTTTAATAAAGATGGCGTTGGAAGAACAACCGTCTGCTTTGAGAGAGGAAAAGAGTTTGTGATTTGCACTCTGCATAGATATAAGAAAAAGATTTTGGCATCTGTCCGCATCCAGTTGACTAATGAACTTACTTAGGTGTAAAATCATCAGACATGTAGGTTTGGATAACTTCGGGAAAAAAAATATCAGATTTAAATTTTACGTGAATGAAAAACAGACAAAAAAATTTAAATGGATAAATTTGAAAGACTTTGATATTTATAGTGACCTTAGCCAAAGATAAAATAGAAAAAAAACTCGTACCTTAATGTTTTTTTTCAAATTACACTCAATAACCTTCTTTATTTTTCATCCTACAAAAAAACTCTTAATGGTTTAGCTTACATTACACCTAGACCCTTCCCTCATAAACACCGTTTAATAATTTAAGTGTAAACACATGTTAGTCACAAGACTTTTAATGAAAAATTATGTATAAAATACTCTTATCTTCTTTCTCAAAATCACATTTTGGATTTTATCAACCCTTATCTTTTTCAATAACCCATATTCACTTACCACCACCATCCCCTTCTCCTCCTCTCCCTCTCTTACAACATCATCTCTTCCTCCTCATCGTCCTCCTCCCCCACCAACACAGTGTCCTGGGGCACCCACTCCCGTCGAAACAACCACCACCACCGTAGTCGTAATCGTCGTCACCACAACCGTATCCACCTCCTCATCCCCCGCTGTAGCTTCGATCACCATCACCGTTGTGTCTGGTTCCCTGGACATTGACACGAGTAAAAGTAATGTATAAAAAGTGAGGGTATCGGGTGCAATTTGAGAAAACATAGAGAGTACAAGTGTAATTTTCTCTAATGAAAAATTTCATCAGCTCATATTTTAATTGAGGTTAATGAACGATGTATACAAATTCTATTTTATAATGTTATAATGAATCTTTATTTTCCTTTTTATTATTAGTTATTAGAAGTTTTTTTATGATTAGAAAGAATAAATAGAATTGGCAAAAAATAAATTCAACAAAATCAAAATTATCGCGGGCAAATATTTACTCTTTTGAATATTTACTATTTTATTATCAATCAAATTCAGATGTAATATAGGGCACAACTCCTAAAAAAAGCATTGCTTTTTGGTTTCTTTAGCCATCCCACCTAATGAATCATTAAGATTTGTTTTTAAATAAAATCTTAAGTATTTGCAGGTTTCGTCGTTCCCATCACTTCTCAATTAATGATTAGATCTGAATTCGACAATAGAACATTTCTCGTACATAAAAATTAATCACATTTTTTTAATATTGATTTATTTTTGGATGAATCAATATTCTTAGTTTTTATTGATTCAGATCTCTTAATTTGTTTACGTTATAAATTAATTCATATATAAATAGATATGAATTGATTTAGATTGATGCTTTATTACACTTTTATAAGAGGACCCATAGACCTTTACATATTAAAATTCTATATAATTGATTTATTTTTCTCTATCTCTTTCACCTCTTCATTTATGTGTATATTTTTATTATTTTACAACTAAATAAGATTTTTGTTCTTTTATGCTTTACAATAGTTCAATTGCTATAATTTTTTTTACTAGTTCTTTAGATTTAGATGTGTTGGTTATCAGTTGTTTTTTAATTAATTTATGTGATGAATCGGTTTATAAATTTGTTAAATTTAAATCGTTATGTAATATATAAAAAGAGAAGAATATTATATGTAATTTACTTAAAAAAAAAAAAGGAAGATAAATGTTAGAAATAGGACATAAAATAAAGAAAAAGGTAAACGGAAAGTAATAAAGAAAGAGAGAGAAGGAAGGGAATGAGAGAGGGAGGATGAGGGGCGGTGAGGAGCGATCGACAGTGACAGGGACGGGGATTCGAAAGAAGGGAAGCGGAGTGAGACAATGGCTGGTCCTGGACGGCAGAGGAGAGACGCAGGTGGTGGAGGCCGGGAAGCACGCCATCATGAGGCGGACGGGACTCCCCGCGCGTGACCTGCGCATATTGGACCCTCTCTTGTCCTACCCTTCGACCCTTCTGGGGCGTGAGAGGGCCATCGTGATCAACTTGGAGCACATCAAGGCCATCATCACCGCCCAAGAGGTCCTCCTCCTCAACTCTCGCGACCCCTCCGTCACCCCCTTCCTTCAGGAGCTCCAGGCCAGGATCCTCCGCCACCACCACCAGACTCAGGCTGATGCCAATCCCAACCCTGACGACTCCATCAAGATTCTCCCCTTCGAGTTCGTAGCCCTTGAGGCCTGTCTGGAGGCTGCTTGTAGCGTCTTGGAAAACGAGGCCAAGACGTTGGAGCAGGAGGCTCATCCGGCCTTGGACAAGCTCACCTCCAAGATTAGTACTCTCAATTTGGAACGCGTTCGTCAAATTAAGAGCCGTTTAGTCGCCATCACTGGCCGTGTTCAGAAGGTCAGGGACGAATTGGAGCACCTTCTCGACGACGACGATGATATGGCTGAGATGTATCTCTCTGAAAAGCTAGCTGAACAAGATGACTTGGAGAAGGAGGTGGATGCCTCTTCTGCCGACGATGTTGATGATCACATTGACAGGCACCTCTTCCTTCCCTTTTTACTCTCCTTCTTTCCTCCCTAACCTCTATATGTAATTCATCCTTCTATTTTCTTTTAGGACCGCTCCTGAAATATCGTTGGATAATGTTGTTGGTAGGGACAGCCATGGAACTCGCGATAGCGCCACCTACAGTGCCGTCACCAAGCAACTTGATGTCGAGGAGCTTGAGATGCTCTTGGAGGCTTACTTTGTGCAGATTGATGGCACCTTGAACAAGCTCTCTACGGTATGTATGCAGCATGCGTCTCTTCATCATCATCATTGTCCTTGGAAACTAGGGACTCGCTTCAGTTGGTCCCTGTAACATTTAAAACATTCTTCAAAGATTAGTCCTTCGATCAATGCTAAGTGGTTTGACCAGACATTGCCATGTAGGAATCTTTCATGCCAACATTTCTTCAAGTAGTCCCTAAAAAAGCCTAGGGACTTCATGCCAAAACCTCCTCACAGTTCCTTCCTTCTCCCTATTCAAAGAAACCATGGTTGAGATAAAAGGTTTTGTTGGTTGTGGTGCTAGTAACAGATTTGGGGAGACCGGCATTTTGCCCTCTCCAAGTCAACATATTTGGGCTCGACTTTCTCATTTCTTCACCATCATCAACCTGCAACCTACTATATGTAATTGCTACGAACATCAATTACTAAAATCAAGATCCAGAAGTAGAACTTAGCACAAACCGACTATGCAAGATTCAAAAACCAGTCATTATAACCCACCCTTTGTCGCAGGCAAAGCCAACCCGTCATTAATTTCCGTTCCCCTCTGCTATCACACCCAAAACAGGAAAAAAAAAAAAAAAGTACCAATTAGCATTTGCTACCGAACTACAACCGAATCCTCCAATGGCCAAACTCATCAATACTATGCTCTCGCCTGACAGCCATCGGTCATGACCCATTATCTGTCATTATCTACTGAACCCATGCTTGAAACCGGCAACAAACACATCACCCAAAATCAACTTTTACTGCCGATCCAACCTTGACAGTGAGGACTTCTGTAACTAATGTTAACGTGGGGAATTTGGGGACCAATTTGACTGACAAACTAGTCTGTGGAGGACGTCTTTTAGGGGCCAAAATGATGCTTTTTAGTCATATGGGGATTAAAGATAAATCCAATTTCAAATCTTTGGAACAACCTCTCCTAAATGTTGGGTGAATCGGCAAATATGATTAGTAAGATGGATGAATTATGTCAGGGAGTTTGGCAAATCTCGGGGTTGGCGGCTTTAGGTTATGATCGCTGAACATTTCTGATCCAATATGGCTATCTTCTATAACAATTTGACATGATATAATTTACCAGTTACCTGAAGTATGAAATGAAATTTAGTTATCTGTATATATTATGACTTTCTTATTTGTTGGTTGTCCTGTTGAAGCTGAGGGAGTACGTTGATGACACAGAGGATTACATCAACATCATGCTGGATGACAAACAGAACCATCTCCTCCAAATGGGAGTCATGTTGACCACAGCAACTCTGGTAGTGAGTGCCTTTGTTGTGGTGGCCGGTATTTTTGGCATGAATATTCACATTGAGCTATTTGATGAGCAGAAAGCTGGGATGACACAATTCCTCTGGACTGTTGGTGGTAGTACTGCAGGGACCATATTCTTGTATGTGGTTGCCATTGCCTGGTGTAAGCACAAACGCTTGCTAGAGTGACCAGGCGTCAAATAGTGTTTCATAAACAAATGTAATTCAATTTGAAAATCACTTTTTATTCATGTGCTATAAATTTTAATTGCAGACATTGCAATATCTTGTTACTTCTTGTACTCGTATAATCCTTCAGCTTCAACGATGTTGCTCATCTTATACATTATTCCGTGCATAAAAACATTAATTTTATGTACACTTGTCGTCTTTCCAATAACAGTTTTGTTATTTGCACAAAAAAATCCCTCGTATTCCGAAACTTTTCTCACTTCTTTTTTTGACATTGTTTCCCCTCCATTTTTAATTACTCTCCCTAGTTTTTCTTTCTTTCTTTCTTATTGAGTCATTACTTCTATTTGTGAAAAGAACATTTCTCTTTCAAGAATACTTGGGGATCGATCTACTAGCTGGCAGTTTTGTTCTTTTAATGCTATCCTGGTTAATAAAAGTTGTAGCTTGAAAATGTGTCTGTTTATGGCTTTATCCCCGTAGGGATCAGAGTAAACGAGTTGAGACGTTGAGCCTCTGAAGTACAAACAGATGAGTTTATGCAGATAATTGATAAGATAAAAAATGATTATTGCACAAATATACGAGTTTGTGAAGGTAATTGATAAGGAAAAAAAAATGATACTTTGCACATACAAATCCCTGACAAGCTTCCATGCAATTCACTAGATGAACATCTTTGTTTCAGTGCATCTCATACTCTAACGGGAGATTGTGAGGACATAACAAGTATGGTAACTTGTTATTGTACCCACTTGTTACCAAGGTTGAGATCATTACCAGCTTTTTTGCATATCCGACTCTAAGGTATAATTGAGTTAGATACTTTACTATAAAGTCTGACCAGGACGACATTAATTGGTCAAATGTCTTAAGAATTACTACATATTTGGTTTTTCTTATATAAAAAAGTAATTATTTATTTTTAATCTCCAAAAAAATTGTTTTAGATAAAACAAAACTTGTAAAACTCTCATTGTGAAAAGAAACTGATGCAAGTATCCATTTGATAAATATATAAAATTATTATTTTTCACTATAAAGCATGTTTTAATATAAAAAAGTTTAATTCAAATTAATTTAAACCCACATCTCAATTATATTTAAATCTAAAAGTTTAAAATTAAATATTTAAAAATAATTTCTTAACAACTTTTTAACATACATAGCTAATATAGTTATCTAAACAAGTTCAATGAGGCAAAGCATATTATTGATGCCATGACACTATGCCACTATCTCTTAAATTAAGCAACTCGTTCAATTTGTTTGCAGCGACAGAAGACAAGGAAAAGCAGCAATTTTTCAAAACCCTACATATATTGTCTCACTCGGGCACTACATGGGAGCACTAGATAAATGGTACTAATTATTCCTTTGTTTCTTTTTTTTTATTTATTTATTATTTAAAGCTTAAGACAGTATTAGATTTATGTATATCCTTATTTTTATTTAACTTTTAAACATTTTACACACTTATCATGAATAAGACAGAAATAAATCAAATAATGATAGAAGTTATATCAGAAAAAGTTTAAAAACATTAATATAAACAAGAACATTAATTATATTTATTAACTTATGTAATATCTTTCCAAAATGAATAATTTAATAGCGGTTAACCAACAGTACTAGACTCTTACATTAAGAATCCGTCCATGCGAACCACACGGCACTTGTTTCTCGTGTTTTGGACTCTCCTTCAATAAGCGCATATGTTACAAGCCTAACCCAAAAGAAATATTATAGTTATACTTAATATTTATTTTTTTCCTGTAATTTGTTATATACGTGTAACCCTATAAATTCTGGTAATAATGAGCCTCAATATTTAATATATATATATATATATATATATATATATATATATAGTACATAAACCAACAACACCTTCTGAATTGTGTATTACAAGTGAAAATGTTTCAAGTAATTGACTTTAAATTGACACAAATTGGCATCCATTTTTCAATAGTAAATTAAACCTCACGGCTCAAACTTCATTTGCACCAACAATTCCATCCTTTTGGGGTTGAGGTTTCTTTCTTCGTTCTCTTTCTAATTTTGTTTTCTCCTGGGATATCTCGATACCAAGGTATTTCTTTCTTGCAAGGTGTGCCACTAACTAGATAAAACAATTTCATTGGACCGAAAATGAATGACTAATTCAAGGGGCCTGAAATCACTCGTCAACAGCATCAAATATATAAGTAACTGAATAGTTTGTCAGTGCTGCCAACCATTACTATTAGGTTCAACATGTGCATTAATTCTTACCTAAAGTCAAAGGAAAAATATGAAAGTACACCTCATTTTTTAGGTTATGGGTAGAAAAAAGAGTGAGATGGAAAGAAAAAAAATAATTCAAGGAATTAAGAGAGAAAACTAATGTGATAAATGATCTGATGAAAAGTGAATTAAGAGAGAGACTAGAAAAGAGAGTTTGAAAGGAAAATTGAATAGAAAGTGAATGTCAAATAATTAAACAATTTTGTTTATTGATTTCTTTACTCACATGCATGACATGAATTCAAATTATGGTTCTTGTTCAGCACCAGCCCAACAATGAAGAATGTCGATGGATCAATTTGGAATTTTCGATGGCCCTGGAAGCTCTACTGTGATTACCTGCATGTGATTAGGACTACCTAGGCATACTTGTAAGTTCTAGTGTGTTAGGACTTAGGGTTGTGATTCCTGCGTGCATGATGATGTGTGGAAGGTATATCTTAATCAGTTGAATCTCTCTTGATTTGCGGTGCATTGTGTTCTCGAGCCATAAAATATATAGGACTAGATAATAGATAATTGAGGTTGGTAATATTAGATCAGCATGTTTGTTTTATTTTCTCAAGTGGGGCGAAAGTTACCGAGCAAACAAGACCTAGGTAGTGTTTTATGAGTGATGTTTTCACAATTTATTAATGAAAATACAAGACAAATAACTATTACACATGCGGTAACAGCACCTAAGTTTTGTCTTTGGGGAACTGCTTTGTACTCGGGGAAATATGGCTTTCATTGGGATTGTGTTATGTTATGTAATTACGTGAGTTGCATCTCCACCATGGCATTGGGCCAGTTTGGCAGAGCCAGAGTCCCTCTCCCTCGATCAAGAGTTTAATACTTTCCTTTATCCAGCCAGAAGGGTCCACATGGAGAATGGAGATAGTTTTCGTAACTTGTTCTATATGCTTAGCATTGGAGTTTTATTTTATTAAGTAAACAAATACAGTAAATATTGGTTACGAGATTCCAAATAAGAGTCTGCACTTAAAAATTCCTCTGACCTACAGAGGATTGATCCCGACTTTGACATGATGACATGTATCTGCCAACTGATTCAAGTGTTGCTTCTTTTTTCTTGTTTGAGTCCATAACCTTGTTGCTAATGCTAGTGACGGGGAAATAAAACACAATAAGACATACTAGCAATTTTGTAGATTTTAGTTTTTACCACGTGACTCGCTCATTTGGTATGCAGAGAGTGCTGCATGTCCTGAGAAATGGGAACATCCAAACTAAATTTGCAATGGTCACAGAAATAGAAGATCAAACATGAACCACGTGTTCGAAAGCTATGAAGCCCCTTCCTATCTCCTCTGTGAAAACGGGGATAGAGGCCTGGTTTGGTTTGGCGGTGGTTGGAAAGGCAGAAAATGTTTTCCCATACTCTTTTGGACTCTTATTCAATTTCATGGAATGCAGCTCGGCAACGTTTAAATTAATTAATTTCTCTATCTCGAAGTTTTTGAGTTTTATTTGTCTTTAGCTTAGCCTCCTCCTCTATTAGCGTCTTTTTTATTCCTATTTCCGTACTTGGATTATATATAGGAAAAACAAACATGTGGGCAGAGATTTTTATTTGGCATTGGCGTCCCAAATTCTCAATGGCCAACTTTTCAACCTCTCTGGCCTCACATACTAGATTTTTTAATCTGAACACTGGGAATAAGTAAAGGAATAATAATAATAATAATAATAAAAAGTTTAAAGAGGCACATAATTGTGCATGACATCAAGTCCCATGACAGCTTCCAAGCAGACAGACTTGAAGGGAGCAAACCTACATAAAAAAACATCATTTATGATATTTTAAAATGGGGGATCCTTCCAAACGAGATGAAGTTGGCATACTAAACAAAATGGGGCATGTTCCTCTGGGTCTGGAAGATCTCAGGCAGGATCTCCTGAGCTTAGAAAAGATTTTAAGAGATGCATATGAAATATTCAAACATAAAGATTAATTAGCATTTCCTTCTCATCTTTCTACACTCTACTCTGATTACCCATCCCTCATAACCCGCTTCATCATCTTTTATCCTTTGGGAAACACATTAAGCCTTAGTCCTTAATTTTCACTCTCTAGGAAAACACTAGAACTTTCAGAATAAATGCATTCCTTGTCTAGACTCTTCCAAACGAGTATGAAGGTCTTGTCCTTATTAGTGATTAAACCCTTCTCGTCTCAATTTATATTCACAGATACTAACATAAAGATTCAAATGTAGATTAAAGACGTCCTACCTAATCAACTAGGATGACATGGCCTTCATCAGAATTAGTGGGTAGCACTACATTTTGTCTCGCTTGACTAAAAAACTGGATTTTTATGATTAAGAAAAGCGGAAAAAACCGTACAATTGGTTTACTAAAAGCATAATTAATTTCATTCAAGACAAGCGCCATATGTTCATATTCCTCTCATAGCTACACGCTTTTCTTGTATTAGTTTGTTAATTTTCGGGGCTAATTTAGCTAGCATTTTGAGATGTGACTGCCTAAGTTTTTATTACAATTTTTGTGAGATAGGAGTATATCACTGTCGTTTTCCACAGTTTTACGTAGGATACACTTAAGAAATTTTGCATTTCCAAAGCACTGAAAACAGGAACCTCTGCTCCCCCTGAATTTTGAATATGAATACAAGAACAAGATGCATTCTACTTAAACCTAACCAGGCATCAGCAACTATAGTATAGCTCTTGATGCCTAAAAGTTGTTAGCATTTCATGAGAGCGTTAGTATTTTATACACGGAAGAGAAAAACAAAGGTTGGTCATTTTATTTTTGGAGAATATGCGGTTGAAGAATTAAATATTTGTTTGGCAAAAGTTGCTTTGCTGATATAAATTGCTTCATCAAACAAAAACAAGGATTGAGCATGCTTACACAGAACCTGCCTAACTTATCTATCTTGTGGACTATTCATTGACAAGAAAATTAAATTATCAAAGAAAAAAAGTTTATTTCTAAATTTTCCTTCCTTTCAGGTTGTTTCTCACTGCATTGACAGCTAAAAGATTTCACAATAGAAAACAAAGGAACAGACCCCTTTGAGATCAGGTTCCTTGCGCACCATCTTCACCGATCTTCAGTATCTTCCACTGCAACAAGTTGAATAGCAGAGGTAGCCATCAGTAGAAATAGAACTTATCTTTATATCATTCCTATCTCTTTCTCTCCGTACCATCTGTTAAGCACGAAATGCAATTGAATGGTCACATACGATAAAATGCTCGACCAGTGTACAGAAGAAGCATTTGCTTACTTGTTGCTATGAACTCCATTTTCTGATTGAGATTGTTGTAAAAAACCAAAGTGGTCTTGCAATGAGGACCTCTCCTGCAAGAACACGAATGTTCTCAGATATGACTTTGAAAAAAATGTAGCCTTCAATGAAAGAAGCAAACCAATGAAGCACCTCATAATAAGTAGCAGAGAAACCTTGTGAGTAATCCAGCATGCTCTCTGTGGAAGTTTGTTGGTTGGTCACAGTGACATTGTTCTGAAAAATAGTCAAGAGCCAAGTGAGTATCATCTATATATCATATAAATAGAACTACAACCCGTAATTTTTCTAGCACTAGAAAAATGAGATAGGGCAATGCAAAAAATTGCAAGGAAGGTCAAACTCACCATGGAGAAGTCAAAGACAGGAGAGCTAGCAGTGTCATCAAGAAAAGAAGGCAAGTGTTGGTTTTCCTTAACTTTCTGCCTCTTTTTACTTCTCTTGCCAAGTTTTGCCGCCTTAGATGCAGAATAAAAGCTCCCATTATCTTGTGCATCGGGCAAGTGTAAGTGTGGAGGCCCAGAAGAAGCATCAGAAACCATGGACAAGTCCTCTTCCTCAGCTTCCTCCTTTTTGGTTTGTTTGTCTTTGAACAACTGAGAAGTTGTATGTGAAGAGGCATTGTAGTTCAGCTGGAAAGAGTGCTCCAGGTATAGAGTCCAACCAGACTCACACCCACTACTGCATTGTGAAGCCAATGCATTCATCTTCTTTGCTTCTCAAAGGAATGAAATCTAAAATGGGTTGGTTATTCACCTATTCTCGTTTCTACTATGAAGGAGTGTTCAATTTATGATGAAGAGACTAATGGTAAAAAGGATTAAAAAAAAGAAAAAAAAGAAGAGAGTTAAACTTGGATGAAAAACTCATACTATACTAGGTATTATTAACTGCATGGCAACGTGGCAATCTAGTTTTGGTTTCGGGTGAGCACCAAGTTGGATAAAATGTTGGAAAAAAACTAAGAGAATCGGACTAGTTTTGTCCTGACTCTCCTTCCTCCCATATGTGCAAAGTGCCAGTTGGGGTGCATGTAAAGAGAGAGAGAGAGAGAGAGAGAGAGAGAGAGAGAGAGAGAGAGAGAGAGAGAGAGAGAGAACAACACAACACCCTTCACATGCTAGACAGCGATGCACTGTGTACCCTCTTAACAAAACCGGGTACACGTCCATTTCCCCTTCCACACTGTATGGACACCTATCCCTTGAGCAGTAATGCCTCTTTTTTCTCTCTCTCCCTCTGCTCTGTACTCATTATATATATGTCCAAATTTGAGACAAGATTACTACTACTAAGATACATCATTAGTAAAGGGTGCATGGTGTTTGTAGTTCAGAAGCAAATTAAATTCAGTGGTCCTAACTTATGCTTAAAAATGGGTTTGATTTAGTAGTACCCTATAAACCTGATTTAGTGTTCAAATGTGGAAAGGAAATATGCTGTTCTGGACATAAGCAACACACATTATTTAGCATCCTTATGCCCCATTTTCCTTTTCCCGTGCCCATCATGTGTGAGTACTGTGACGATTAAAGAATGACTCAACGGAAACATAACCCTCTTTTATAGTTTGTGCTACCATTTATTTAGATTGCTGCAGAGCAAAATGTGCCGGTTGTTTTTTTATGTCAGTCTCATTCTCAAAATAAAAACATTACCACCATCACCACCCCTTTTTTTCTGTGTGTGACTGTGTGAGAGTGTGTGAAGAGATTCTATTGCTATGCATGCAAAGAGAAAAAAAAATGGCTTTGGCAGAACTAAGACAATGGAGACTGTAAATTTTTTTGGGGCACAGTGCGGTTGACTGGGATTTTATGAATCCACATGCAATCACATTCACAATCCTTTTCTCCTTTTCAAGAATTTACTCTACTAGGATACACAGAAGCATGTGGGCACGTGTGCATAATATTCATATGCGGGCTTCCACATATTCAAACACATGTCTGCACGTGCACACGCACTTTTTTTCTAAATCCCATTTGTAAAGTTTAATTTAAAATTGTCATTTGTAAAATTCTTTTTTGCAACATAACATACTATACTATACGGTCATTACGGATAAAGCCAGGACATTTTTAAAAAAAAATAAAAAATAAAACTGATTAAATTTCTATAAGTTGATCAGAAAAGGTAAAAAAAAAAATATATATATATATATATATATATATATTTTACTAACTCCAACCATCTTAACTTGTTCATGAGATTGAGAGGAATATTTTGGGTTAGCTAATTAGGTTGATATATATAATTTATTTAAGTAAATTATATTAAGACGATTTCATTTTAAGTTTTTTTAATGCTAAGAAAATAAGATTATTTTCTTAATAATATTTTTAGT
>PYAF01005490.1:1132078-1154238 GCA_007407185.1 Glycine tomentella
AATATATTAAATAAAATCATATAATATTAAAAAAATATACTAAATAAAACAATATTTAAAAAAGGTAAAAATAAAAATAAATAATATTAAATGATATTTTACGTCAAAAATCAAAACACGCCAATTTTGATTTTTATTTCAGTCACTAATAATTTTTGCGACGGAATATTTTGGTCGCAAACAAAAAAATTAAAAAAACCAAATTTTCCGTCGCTAAATCGGTCGCTAAACCGGTCACTAACCGATTTAGCGACGGATTTAGAGACGGATTTAGTCCCGCCCAAAATTGGGCGGGACTGCCCCCCTAGAGCCGCCCAGATTCAGGCGGGACCGGTCCTGCCCAATTTTGGGCGGTTTCCCCTGCCCCAGATTGGTAAATAGTTTCAAAACGGTCCCGTTTGCGTAATTTTTTATTTAATTTGTATTATTTGGGTTCTTTTGCCCAACTCAGTAACTAAACATATCATTTCATATTAATTTGAATAAACTTTATTTTACAAGATTCACAAATAAATCTCAACCTTCTTATTTAAAAGTTTAATATTCCTTCAATAAAAAAAGTTAATATTTCTATTATATTTTTCATTTATATTTTTTTAATTCAGTAAAAAAATAATAAAATTAGTTATGAAGTCTGGTTGAAAAGTATTTTGTTGGCTAGTAATGAGGTGTAAGGATGTATGACCTGCCCCAATGTCATTCATCCTCTAACTGTTCTCTTCAAAACTAACAAACAAACAAATAAATATCCGTTTTTCCAAAACTCCATTACCATTTCCATTCACAATGAGTTATTACAACCAGCAGCAACCGCCGGTCGGAGTTCCACCACCGCAAGGTCCCTTTTCTATATGCATGTGCATGTTGCTATATATATATATATTAATTGAATCTGAGTCTGGATCCATCATCTTAATTTTGAATTTCTTTTCTTGGATAGGTTATCCACCGGAGGGGTACGGAAAGGAAGGATATCCACCGCCGGGATACCCGCCGCCGGGATATCCGCCACAACAAGGCTATCCTCCGCCGCCCTACCCGGCGCAGGGGTATCCTCCGCCCTACGCTCCTCAATACGCTCAGCCTCCGCCTCGTCAACAAAATTCAACTGGCCCTGGTTGTTTGGAAGGCTGGTGCGTCCCTCTCTCTCTCTCTCTCTCTCTCTCTCTCTCTCTCATTATTTAATTCAGATCCGATCCGATTCGTTACATCTCTTCTTGTTCTTGAAGACTCCGTCACACGCGCTCCAACTAGATTAATTATTTTGTCTCCATGTTCTCTTTAATTACTCTTCACTTTTTTATTTTCTTTCTTTCTTTCTTTAAAATACCGTCTTGTTTTAGTAACATTAACATAGCAGAGATTTTGAACAAAAAGGTGATAATTGTGAAGCTAGTTGATAAAAATGTTTTGCACACATTGATAAAGGTTATATTGAAATAGGAAATTTTCATATTTCATTACTTGCGTGCGTTCTTATTAATTCTTTTGAATTAATTGGTGCAGTTTGGCTGCTCTCTGCTGCTGCTGTCTATTGGATGCGTGCTTCTGAGATGAGATGACAAATTCAAATTGGAATTAGTGCTTCTGAGATGAGATGACAAATTCAAATTGGAATTAGACGGAATCAACTCAATGAAATTTGTTTCTACTTCTCTTTCCTTTGCTTTACCTTGCCCATTGTTGACCTTTTATTTTTAATAATAATACTATGAGCTATTATTGCTTCCAAAGGCCAAACTGCCTGATTTATTTATTTATTGTTAAGAAATTTAGACCTTCCTTTCCTGTTTCTTTGATGGTGCTCCTCCATTACACTTGCACTTGGTTATCAAACCACCAAAATGGGTTCAATTGCAATTTATGACACATCTTAATTTGTTATCAGCCTAGCTTGCATTTACTTTGTCTTTGCATGTTGACTGTTAGGAACAATACTAACATTGTTTTGTTTTCTTTTTTGTATCCAAGTGCCAGGTATGATACTCATCAAACATATCGTTACTGTTGGTTATAACTGGATCGGTTATCAATTGAGGAATGAATCTGATTAAAATCTCAATTTAGTAATAACATATAAGCTAAAATATGTTTTTTATACTTATAATATACTTTTTTTAGATGGTTACTTATTAATTTATTTATTTTTCTATTTGACATTTTCAAATTTGTGTATTTGATCTCTATCCTTAGTCTGAGACTGATAAGTGATGATATGAAAGATGAAATATCATGTTAGGTTTACTTAATTGTCACTATCTCATTTCTCATGGCATTATCCTTTTAATTAATTTTAAAAAATATTACTCCATTCATTTTTTGCAACCAAACAACACCTTACAATCACCCATTACCACCCAAGCCACCTCGTCACCCGTGTGATTGCCACTGTCATTTATTCATGGTGCATCACCTCTAGCACCAATACCAATGTCGTGAGCGGTCCAATCACCGCTGCAATCACGCGCATCACCTCCACCATCACATTGGATTCACATTGCACGACCACACCCACCCAACACAAAATTGTGCGATGCACCCCAATACCGCCAGTAGATCCACAAGATTTTTGTTCTTAGTTTTCTCAAAATATTAAAGTGGTTCAAAATTCATTTTGTGAAATTGATTGAGGGGTTTTGCTCCCATTCCCTAGACCAAAAAAATGCATATTCGTTTGCCCATTTTCATCGTTGAAAACCAGACGAATCGTGTCTAGAGAAGAACGTGGATCACGAAGATTGTGAAAGTTGCCGGTGCAAATTAGAGTCAGTATTTATTTATTTATTTTAGTATAGGCCAAATCGACTCTAACAGTGTTTTTTTTAATAATTCAAACAATAACTAATGACGAGAAAAAATAGAAGATGATGTGACTGGGACATTTCACCAGTTGCGTCACCACTTAATGGAGTCTAGCTAATGACAATTATCAGATGCAAAAATTGATAAGGTTAAGTAACAAAAAAAAAGATAACAATTTGGAAAAAAAAATATTACATGTACGAAAAATATATTTAAGCCTAATATATAATACTTGTTTAACTTGTGGTCACTATTTGTGCTATGGTTGTTTTTTAAAGGATATGCGCTATGGTTATCCATTATGATTTTTTACCGATAAAAACTTAGGTCTATTGGATTTTTTTTATACATGATATTGGTACATCCCTCCCAGTCACGCTTTTTTTTTTTATCCACAAAATTCGAACCCAAAACTTTGATAAAATTACTATTTTTCTCATTCTCCAAATATCCGATTATTAGCTCCAACAACCAACACTCATCTTAAATTAAACTTCCCGTTGGTTTAGACAATTGCTTAATTAGACAGTTAATTATCTGATAATTCATTTAAGATGAGTAGTAGCAACACAACACCCCTTTAAAACATTTATTTTAATATATTTTATGCTATTGATTAAATTTTATTAAATACTATGAAATCGTGTGAGATCATGAAATAAAATACTAGATTCACAAAATTGTTATTTTTATAAATTTTGGTCAATAGTAAATAGGGTGTTCAGAATAGCATTTTGTTAGCATTTCTGCAGTTTTTTTGTTACATATTTATGTACAAATATTTTATGTTTAAATTATAAATACATGTTACATCAAATAGGATGAACACATATTAATATTTAAATTATGAACAAATATGAACATCATATAAGATGAAAACTTAAAAGCTTATTAATAGTTAATTCTGATACCTAACTGCTTATATCAAATGAAAAAATATTCGCATCATATATATTCTTTATAATAGATGTTGAAATATGATTTTCTATCTTTGTTAAAGGTAGGAAAAAATAAAACTAAAATTACCTAGTACTTTTGTTGAGAGAAAATTACCTACTACTTGGTTTTTAGATACTTGGGTATTAAGGTATAGTGGTCTATGATGCACGGAAACTGACATGGGACACGCGACACGACACGACACGACACTCTGACACGTAAATTCTAAAAAATACCGACACGTTAGGACACGTTTTGATATTAAATAATATTTTTAATATATATAAAGCAAAAATAATAAAACATCCATAAAGTGTTACTAGCAAGTTCAATTAATTTCATCTCCATCTCGAAGAATCATAGTCTCTATCTTTGACTCATCAAGTGAAAGACTGGCAATTTGAAGATCTTCAACATCATCAAGTGAATCAAATGTTTTAATTTTTTATCCATAAAGGGTTCTGAAGTTTTAATTTTTTATCAAATGTTTTTTTAATTTTTATAATTTTTTTTAATTTTTTAATTTTTTTAAAAAATATATATTTTTTTAAAAAAACGTGTCGAAAACATGTCGAAAACGTTGACTGCGTGTCCGACTCAGTCAAATTCGCATGTCTCCTTAGTCAACGTGTCCTAAAATGTTGACTACGTGTCGGACGTGTGTCGGAGCGTGTCGGTGTCCGACATGTGTCCGACACATTTTTTTTTCCAAAAATTGGAGTGTCCGTGCATCATAGATAGTGGTTCTTATGTACGGTATTAAATCATGAGGTAGTAGGAGTTCAAATATTATCTTTGACACTTTTTTAATGATAAAAAACATTTTATAATTTAATCAAAATACGTTTACAGTACAAATTATAATATTATTGTTTAATTATATTTTGTTATACAATTAAAAGTTATTAATCTTAGTAATAAATATTTTGAAAAAATACATTTGAGGTATTTTTTAATTGATTGATAATTTAAAAACACTCATATTAAGAATATATCAAAATGTAATTTAACTTTTGTTGAAACTTTTTAAATTTTTAATCATATGAACAAAATTTAACTAAAATATATCATCAACAAGTTTTTTTAATATTATTATTCAGTTATAAATTATCATATATAATATTTACTTTTATTATAATTATTTAAAAGTTATATTTAAAGTAAAATAATTTATAATTAATTGATTGTGTAAAAATCTTACATCTAAATATAATAAACCAACAAGTCAATAGTCAAAGTAAAAGTTGATAAGATTTTAGATTTCAGTCTTCTGAATAAAAAAATGTGTTAAAAGAGATTTTATAACTGTTAATTTTTCTTAAAAAATTAGTCATCATAAAAATTGAAATTGATGAATACTTTACACGAATGAAGATTAATAATCATTAAATTATATGAATAATATATTATATTATTAAAAATTAATATGAAAATGTTATTATTTAAATTAAAAATTAATATATAAATCATGCAAGAGTAAAATTTAGGTGAAACCAAAATTTAAATTTTATGGATAAACATTTATATTACACGACGATAAAGATTTTAATGAAATTATATTAAAATCAAACATTCAAATAAATTCTTATATTACATAATGCTCTAAAAAAAACTAGTATTGCATAAATACGTGATTTTTAATTAAAAATTACAATACCTAAATTAAGATACTTATGATGTTATATATAAATACTATTTATGTGAATTTACTTGTTATAAGTTAATCATATATGAAAAGTGTTTAACATGTACATCAGTACATGGCGAGACAAAATTCACTTTTGGATCCCCATCCCTAAATTTATACTTTACGGTTTTATTACCAATAAAAAGAAATTCACTATTGAAAAGATTACTCAACACGGTTAAGTTATTACTCTTATTTTGGAGTTTCTTCTAAGAAAATAAATAAAATAAGTTATGTTAAACGAAACCCTTCATCGATTCAGAAAGCATTCGAATTGCTGCTTATCGGCTCCTTCCTTCTCGTTGAATTGAACAATCTTGCTCTTCCAATTCAATCTCATTTTTCGTACGCAACGCATAGTTATATATTGATTTTGTTCCCAATAAGGTTCGTTTTGTTTTGATTTGATTTTGGGGGTTGGGGTGGTAGTAGAAGCTGATTTGTTAACTGCAATCTTAGTGCTTTACATTAGGTTTCATTCTCTATGTTAATCTTTATACTGCTTTGCAAGCTCTGGGTTTTGATGGTGTTTTTTGTTCCAGAATGGCAGAGAGTACAGATGATGAATCATTGTTGGCCCGTATACAACAACTGGAACAGGGTATGTTCATTCTTCTTTTCCTGTACAAGTTAATTTAACTATCCTACAATAGTTAGTTGTAGGTTTGGTAAGAACAATACACTGATGTTGATTTGATTGACTATTGTCTCTTGTAAAATTTCATTTGTCACTGAAGTCATTTATTATACATATTAAACTTACAGAGTATATAATTTTGTAGAGCGTGATGAATTACGCAAAGATATCGAACAATTATGCATGCAGCAGGCTGGGCCTGGCTATCTTGCTGTGGCTACCCGAATGCATTTTCAAAGGTATCTGTTTATTTTCCTAATCTTAGGCAATCTACAAACAATGAGTATCTATCATCTTAAGCCCAACAAAGAGTATCTCACTATATTGAAATCCATGCTCAATTAGGACAGCTGGATTGGAGCAGGAGATTGAGAGTTTGAAAAAGAAGTTGGCTGCTTGCACAAGAGACAATCTAAATCTACAAGAGGAGCTTTCTGAGGCATACAGAATTAAGGTTAGTTATTTATTTTTTGTCTTTGTTGCTTAAAATTTCCTTCTATTTTTTTTAACATACTTACTTTATTGTATTCAGGGTCAACTGGCAGATCTACACAGCGCTGAGGTTTCAAAGGTCTCTCTCTATATCTCTCCTAACCCATTATTTTGTTTTACACTCTAGCATAGATATTGCATCGGGTATCTGTTATCCAGCTTTAGCAGCTTGTGGAGAGTTGTTGGATGCAAAATTACAAAGCGATATTACTTTTTACATTTATTCGTCTGAAATTTTTTTATACTTTACTTGGAAATTTTATAATGGATTATGGTGAGAACATGATGGGAAAAGTTCTTAATCCAATTTATAAATTGATTGTGTACATTCTAGAGCTTGTTGAAAGAGTTAACATGAGATTTTTTGTTGTGGTTTATGAGGTTTATGGTTTTGGTATGAACTTTGACTTAATTGTACATGACTTCAAATTTATATTTGCAGAATATGGAAGCTGAGAAGCAGCTTAAATTTTTCCAAGGTTGTGTGGCTGCTGCTTTCTCTGAAAGGGATCAAGCAATAATTGAGGTTACAATAGTTTCCGTTTTCATTAAAAAAAAAAAATCATTTTCAATACTACTTAATTTTGTTGTAGTTGATATTTTTCAAAATTCTCCTTGATACTAACAGGCTGAGAAGGCCAAAGAAAAGGAGGAGACAATGTTGCAACAAATAAATGGCATCCATAAGAGGTATGCTCAATCTTTCTGTCATTTTAGTGCATATTTATCAATCACTACAAATTACCAAAGAAAGATGAAATAGAAAGATAGGTGGCTTAGGAGGTCCCTGAAAAGATCCTGTTTTTATTCTATCTAATTCCAAGTAAATAATGATGATGACATGATGCACTTGTAGCTTGATTATGTTTGGTGTAACAAAGAACCTATAGGACAAATACTGAGATCCACCCAAGAATTATAACAACTATGGTCAATGGAAGAGATGTGTTTGACTTTTTCTCACTTTCTGTTGAAACTGTGCTTGCAACTGTGTATGTTCTCTTTAGAATTGATTTCCTAAACTTCAACACCTATTCTTGTACTCCACTTCTTTATATGGAGGGCCATATGAGCTCTCTATTAGAGATGTTAATTGTTTTTCTACATGGTAATTTCTTAAGCAAGATTGAAAGGTTGAAACTTATGGGCATATTATAGGATAACCTATACCACTGTTCTGTATTATCTTGTTTTTTATGACATGGAGGATATGGTTTACCTTGGAAAACTTTTTTTGATTTTACTTGCAATCACAGGGTAGAGGAGCTCACCTCAGACTGTCTTAAGCTAAAGGAATTTAATGATGCTCTGCAGATTGATCAAGCAGTACATATGAAGCAAAATGAAAATTGCATGAAGGTAGTGTTGCAGCTCTCTCCCTCTTTCACTCTCTTCCCCCTTCTGTGACTCTATCTTTTATTTTTCATTTCCTTTGTCATTCATTACAAAGCTTATCCAACGGTTTCTTAGCATACAGAAGTAATAATCCAAAAACCAGTTTTCCTGCATATGTCCTATTAATTTCATCATTATGCAGTATATAACAAAAATATTTGTTGTGGCATTTAATGGATCTTAAATACATGACTCATTTTTTTTTTAACTTCTTTTTTGGCCTTTCTCTTTATATTTTTATGAATTTTCAGGTAATTAATAAGTTCTTTCAGATCAGGCAACATTCTCTGAAAGAATTTGAAGATACGAGTTGGAATGAGAAATGTGCATATCTTTTGGGTGACCCTGAGGAGATGTGGAGTTTCAATGATGCTTCCACCTCTAAATACATTGTAAGATTTCAAAAACCCCGATATTCCCTTTCCTTGATTATCAGGTGATGTGTTCCTTTGCTGGTTATTTGGTATGGTATCCAGTATGATCCCTGCTAAAACTCACCCCATCCTTTTGAACCTAGTTAGATTTGGCATGCTATGTATGTCTGTGATGACAGATTACTGTTGTTACAAACTTGGGAAATTATTGTTTTGAGATTCTATGTTTTGTACATATTCTGAATAACAATTTCTCAGACAGAGTGCATTAGAAGAACAGCTGGAGAGATTGAGGAATTCCATGGATTATCTTCAAAATAAACTAAGGGTGGTATGATATAATTTGTCTCTGTTATCAGAGCTTATTGCTGCCTTGTTAACATTTTTTTTTTCCTTCCAACTATCAGTCATTCTTTATCTGTTTTGGATGCTTTAGGGCTTGGAAATTGAAAATCATTTGAAGAAGAGAGTCAATGTATTAGAAAAGAAACAAGTGAGTGCTTTCAAAATTTGATAGAAAAAAGTTATTTTAATACATTTGTTTATTCTGGATTCTAATGACTTCATTTTCAGATTTCTATGGACAAAGTGATTGAGAATAGCATAGCAGACTTGAAACATTATCATTCTAAGTGTAGGGATGAAATTATGAATTTACTTGGTGATGGAGAATCCAGTATTAAATCCATAATCAATGCGATTAATGAAAAAGTCTGGAGTTTTGATCTGAGTACTGTACCGAATTTGACCCCTCAAAGAGATGCAGAACTAGAAGAGTCTGAATGTGCAGATTTACATATAAGCCCTCAAGCTAAACCTGTCTCAGAGTCCAAGGTTTGAAACTCTATGATGCTAGTACAGCATCCTTTTTACAAGGAACATCTCATTTTTGTTAGATGCAAATAGTGCACTTATAGCTATTGATTGCTTGTAGAGCTAAAGATAGTGCATAGTGACTTATTTAATATTATTCAAAATTACACATAACAGTAGCATACTTTTCTTGAAGATTTACATGATTGAGAATTGAAAATATTAATAGTATTCCAATTACAAATAAAACAGAGGACCAAAAAGAAGAGAAGGAGAGGGAAAATAATGTCAGAACATCCTAGGGAAATTAGTTTTTTCTTCTTCCAATCTAATCGTTCAACATCAACATCCAAAACACCTTTAATCCAAGCTAATTGGGGTTGGTGGTAGATGAATCCAATGATAGAAGAGGTTGAAAAGGGAAAGAAGGAGGATGGAGATGAAGAGGAAAAAGACTAAAAAGGGACCATCTGGAACATAGAGATAACAATGGATCTAACTCTCCACCAAGCTTATACCTTTTCTCCATTTTGTCTTAAGACACACCGTCCTCATATCTATATCCCACTCCATTAAGTCTTGTTTAACTATTTTTCCCTAAGTAAGTTTTGGTCTATCTTTACCTCTCTTTTTGTCGAGCTCTTGGTAACAAACTTTTGTTCTTATGGGAGCATCCAGGGACCGTCTCATTACGTGTCCAAACCACCTCAATCTATGTTCCCTCATCTTTTCACTCATTGGTACTACTGCTACCTATCGTCGAATATCTTCATTTTTTTTGTCTTATCCATCTTCGTATAACCACACATCCACCTTAAGATCCTCATTTCTGCTACCCTTATTTTATGCTCATGTTGCCTATGGGTTGACCAACATGCAGCTCCATATAACATTGCAGGTCTTACAGTTCTATAGAATTTTCCTTTTAGCTTAAGCGAAATTTTGCAGTCACACAACAACCCAAATACACTCCGTCATTTCATCTACCCTGCTTTGATTCTATGATTCACATCCTCATCAATCTCTTTACCTTTTTGCAAAATTGATCTCTGGTATCTAAAAGCATCTTTCTTAGATACCTCTTGACCAAGTAGATGCACGAGATCTTGATTTTCATCTTTTACCAGTGAAAATTCACATTCTATATATTCAGTCTTGTTCCAGCTTAATGTGAATCCTTTAGACTCCAAAGTGTTTCTCCACAATTCAAGTTTCCTATTAACACTGTCTTTGGTCTCATCAGTAAGCACAATATCATCTGCAAAAAACATACACCATGACGCTTCCTCTTGAATATCTTTTGTTAGTTCATCCATTACTAAGGCAAAGAGATAAGGACTAAGAGCCGAACCTTGGTGTACACCTACCGTGATAGAAAAATAACTTGATTCCATTACAAGCTTTCACACATGTGGTAGTCCCATCATACATATCCTTGATTGCATTTACATACTTTAATGATACTTTTTTCTTCTCAAAAGTCCAGCATAAAACTTTTCTTGGGACCCTATCTTATGGTTTCTCAAGATCTATGAACACCATATGTAAGTCTTTCTTCTATTCTCGATACCTTTCCATTAATTGTTGCATCAAGAAAATGACTTCCATGATACATTTTCCTAACATAAATCCAAATTGATTTATAGAAACATTCATCTCTCTCTTCAAGTGATATTCAATAACTCTCTCTCACTATTCATAGTATGATTTATAAGCTTAATGCCTCTATAGTTAGAACAATTATGAATATCTCCCTTGTTTTTGTAAATAGGCACAAACATATTTTTCCTCAAGCATACATTTCTTCCAGTCTAATCATTGTTAAACTGAAATGGGGCTAGTCGCTTTTGAGCATAATGTGGCCAGCATGATCATCTTCAAGTGATATTTGGGCAGATGCATTACTTTCATGCCCACCTGATTACTTCCAAGCAGAAAACAGGCCAGCCTGATAACAAAAAATGCAATGCGTTTTCCTAAAGCTTTTACAATGTATTCTATCAGTAATATACTTTACTGTTTAATAAAACATTTATGAGGAGGATTTTATTTTTTATTTGTTTAATTTAGACGAGTTAATTACGATGGTTTAATAATGGCAGTGCTCTTATAAAAGTGTTCTGATAACTTTGAGCTGCAACATAAATGTCTTAATTGGGCCTAGATTAGAGTCTGGCACTCGGGCTGTATTTCACTGATTTTTGTTGACGTTTAAAAGACGCAATCCTTGGAATTCATTAACTTTTTCCATTACTCTTTCACAGAGGGATAGTCCTAGTGCACTGTCAGCGGATACCGGTGTAAAAGGTTATCCATCTGATGTTTTAGCAATGGCATTGCAAGAGAAGGTGTTTATACTGTCTTCACATTTATTAAAACTCATGTATTTAGTTTCTTTTTCTCATCACTAATCAAAGTATTTGTGCTTCCAATTTATTGCAATCTAGCTTTCTGATGTTTACCATGCTTTATATTTCAGGTTGCTGCATTATTGCTTTTATCACAGCAGGAGGAAAGACATCTATTGGAGAGAAATGTGAATTCGGCCCTTCAAGGAAAAACTGAAGAACTTCAAAGGAACTTGTTGCAGGTACTTGTCTGTCACATCATTGTTTCAGACTCTTGAAACACTGCAAATACTGAGATGCTTGTAGTTTGGTGCTGCTGGGTTTAGAAAATGGTTTATGGTTGTGCTAAGCAAGTATACTATATAGACTATGTTGGTCTGAGAAGAATGTTAGTTCTATGTTTGCAATATCTGGATTGATGGTTACTATGTTCTTCTATGTTATTTTCTTTTGTAATTTTTTCTATTCAAATTCTTCATCAATGAAGCTATGCTGATGCTCCTCTTCAAGATATATAAAATAGTATGTTAGAAGTAACATCTGTGCCTCTGAATTGTGGGTCAGAGCAATAATATATTAATATTTTAGAACCACATCCACATGTGCAAGGATCCTTGATATTATCCCTTGTTTACAAAAAGTTTTTTGTTTGATTTTTTTTTTTTTTTTTTACTTCAGGTTACTAATGAAAAGGTGAAAGCTCTAATGGAATTGGCTCAATTGAAGCAGGAGCATCAATTACTTCTGGAGTATGATTACTTTTATGATGACGGTTACTAATTCAATATTGTTGTATATTTTTACTGTTATTTTGGAGTGAATTTTTTCCAAAGCATGTGTCTGTTTTCTTCAATAAAATATGCATAGAAAAAAGTAGTATTTTTATACTTCTGTTTCTTGTGTCATTTTTTTAATTGAAGGATAAAGTTGCATTAACATGCTTTCTTGTCTAATTTTTTCGTAAGTATATCTTCTAAGGTAGTATTTGACCTAATTTTTTTGGACTTTCCCTTTCCTTAACAATAGAAGCTCCTCTACTTAGCTTTTATGGAAGTTCTATTTTTTGGGCTTTTGTTCATTAAAAAGAAGTTATGTCTCAGCTTCTCCTCTTTAGGAGAGGAGAAACTAAAAAAAAAAAAAAAAATGTTGGGCAAAATACTAAGTTAATGATTTTTATTGTCTTCAACTCTTCATGATTAACAACTGGATGTCTGTGATGAAATACTACACAAGTTTACTATTTTCTTTTTTTGGGTTTTAAGTAACACTAGGTACCTAATAGATACTAAAGTTTGATTTTCAAATGTGTGTTCTATTTTTTTCCTGAAACTTATTGCCATACAAATTACAAAATCTTCATGATGTCTAATTGATTTTGATTGTTCTTCCAACACCACCCTTCTGGCATTCTGTTGGTATTTCTTTTTCAGTCTTGAAGGTTTAATAAAATATCAATTTTTGTATTGCATGTCAAACAAAGTAATAGAATATATTTATGCAATAAATATTAATACACCCATGTCTCTTCCTTTAATCTTGCTCTTAAATGAATTTACTTTTGTTTTTTTAACCACCAATTGGATTCTTAATCATTCATCAGCAGTCACTTGAAATTTATCCCTCCCCTTATTTGTGTTTCTTTCTCCTGCTAGCTCAAAAGTTTCTCCTTCATTACTATGGAATGCCATTTTGAATAATAAAAATTTCATTCTAATGCATGTGCAGAAAATTGGGTCATGAACCTAAACAAGGGAAAGGTGTGGTCAACACTGGTGATAGACAGCTTGTTACTCGTGAAAGAGATGGAACTTTAAAGAACTTACTGAAGAAATCGTATTTGAGACGATGGATTGGTCAGCTGGATGTTAGTGGAAATGAAGTGGACAGTAGTTCAAATAATGAAGGGAAAATTTTCATTCATCAATCCAGCAGTATGGATTTTGCAAGGCATGTGGTAATTTTGGGAGTTTGTTTTTTCTGATTTTATTCCATCGATGGATGATTGTGGCTGGATTTTTTTTAGTAATGAAAATTTTAAGGTAGAGGGATGATACCTTAGTTCATGGTACAAAAAGCCTTTTAGTTCAAACTCATGTTTGGGAAAGATTATTTCCCAAGATTTCAGCTGTTTGTTTAGGAAAAAAAAGCTGTTTGCAAATTTAATTCACATTTGGGAGGTGAGGGGGGTCCTAAACTCTGATTTGTCGAACGGAAGATCCTGTCTTACTTTACTCAATTAACCCCTTATGGTTTGTGGGATAGTTTAAACTTTAAACCATGTCAGATCTATTTGATCTGTTTGAAGATACCACCATGATATATGGTGTTTCTTTTCAGCCTTCTGTTTACTTATAGTTCACTTATGTTTATCAGAATGAAGATTGAAAATGCAACTTTAAAGGAAAGCATGGAAAGCATGGAGCATTTAACTTCATCAATTCATAGGCTTCGTCTCTCTCTTTTAAAGGTATCAATACTATTTTGTTATATATTTGAGAGAGACCGGGGGAAGAGGGGTCCTTAGGTGGGATTGCATGCTTTGGGGTCATACATAGAAATTGTTTAACATCAGCGGCTACTGCTAGCATGGAATAACAAGAAACCTTATCCTGTTTAGTTTTTGAAATTTGAAAGCTAAAATGTGTTAACATGGGTTTTTCTGCTTGATATGGTATTTAGGCCAAGGAGTCTGTGATTTCGGAAGGTACAATTTCCGGTGTTTCAGAAATCCTTAACGACGTTATTCATGAGGCAGAACTTTTAAGGACTGCTCTTGGCAGCTCTTTACCCACCAGTTGGTCGGTTGAGGCAGATATTAGTTATATTGGATACAATGTGGGCAGTGACACAGGGCATCAGGAATGCAGTGATGAGAAGATGGATACTGTTTCTGCTGCAGGGCTCGAAATGGTTGAGCTTTTGATTTTTTCGGCTCAGATTTTGAGGGACTTACAAACCAAGATGGTATTGGTTCCTTCCTGATATACAAATTCTATTAAGCTTTGTATATTTGGCTGATTGTTGAGGCAGGGTCATGATGTAAAATTGGAAAGGAGAGCTTAATAGAATTTGACACTTTGTTTTGTTGAGGGGAGAAAATGGAAGCATGTGCCATACGACCATATATTGATTACCTGCATGTTGTATTTTATAAATTAAAACCCTCATCGCTTAAGTTGAATAGTTTGCATCCGCACTTCTTGCCTGTGCTTGCCTAAGCCTAATAAGATTAGTCCCATGTCAGTTCTTTTGTCACTATTTGATTACTTATGGTTTCTCTGACTGTATATTCATTCTATTTCGTGCTTGTGTAAATCTGTAATATTTTTAAGATTGTAATTTATTAACGAATCGTATGTTGAGTTTAACCTGGTTTTAGGGGAATAGTTAAAATGATGTAATAAAAAATGATTGAAAATCCCAATACATTAAAATATTATTAACATATTTATAGAACACAAGATTTTTGAAAAAAGATATGCAAAGTTTTATTATAAAATGTTATACCATTACAATAATTTTATACCATTCTAATAACAAGACATGAAAAGGAAAGGTAAAAAATATTTTAAAGTATCGTATTATCATAAAATGTCTTTTCACTAAGATATAACACTACTATTTGGCTAAAATACTTTATTCCATTTACTTTTTGTTATTTGTATAATTTTTTTTTTTGGTACATTAGTCAGTAATCCGTGCGGGTTGTTCTGCTATATTTTTTAAAATTAATTTAAATTTTTATATATAATAATTAAAATATTTGTATTTATGATATTATTGATAAAGTAATATAATTAATTAATTTTGATTGTCTTATAATAAAGAATCAAACTATTTATGTTATTATTTCATCAACATGAAAAATTTTATTATTATTTTTAAATTATACTTTAGTGTAAATTTAAACTTTTGTTTAAACTTAAAAAAGTGACTATAAAAAAAATAATTTAAAAAATTATTTTTAAGAAGTGAATAGGAGTTATTTCTTAAAAAAATTTAGACAAATACAAAAAAAAAAAAATTACTTATTTTATTTTATTTTTCTTTAAAAAAAACTTAAACAACTAAGCTCATTATGGGTAGGTACATACATAGTTATTAAAATCAGGTTAGACCGAGACCTGATAGTATAATCGATCCGGTTCTATTATTGGATTAGTTTTACAGTTGATTTGGTCAAACCCAGGCGGTTGGATCAGTCCAACTAGGTCGAGTTCATTTTTTTTTGCGGGATTTAAAAAAATGGATTATCATCAATAATTATTTTGGATTTTGGAATGAATGAGTTTTTCTTACACAAATAATATTAGTTATATACTTATATATAATATATACATATATAATTTTAAATTTTTAATATATACCAAATAAAATCAGGTCAATTACTTGTCCACCGGTTGGACCATTGGCCCATTACTTCGACCGAATCAATAATTGGACAGATTTTAATAACACTAGGTACATGTCCAAGGGAGGCATGGGTGAGCCTGGTTCCCTTCAAATCTTTTAAATTATATAATTAAATTAAATTGGTAATTTTTATCTTTCGAGAGAAACTCAGTTAAGAATATGATAGAATGACGTATATAAATAAATAAGTTATTCCAAAAATAATATTTGATAAAATATTTCTTTGTGAGGTCTCAGTGTACATATTCAATATTATCAATTCAATCGGACAATTTTTTTATAAATTTTAAAATTATTTTTAATACGTCATTAAATAAATTTAATTTAATTAATATATATTAAATATAAGTAAATGTTCACTATACGATCATATAATTACAAATGTTTGATCTATATGAAAATATTCAACAATCAAAGTAATAAATTTTAATATATACAAATATTTTATCTTAGTATTTTAAATTTTAATTCTCTGTAACGTGAATTTTTACTATATATTTTAAATTTCTCTTGAATATAAAAATGTGATGGAGATTTTATGAAATTTGATGTAATGTCTAGCATAGACTGGTTGGTTGAACCAATTTTATTTTGGAAGTCCATGCATGACATGTTTCATGCAATTTGATTCATTTCACCACCCTTTTTTTTCTTTCGAAATGCTTATGTAGTCAAATTAAGGTGTATTAGATTAGATATGAGTTTAATTTTTATATATTGATAATAGCATAATCAATCAATTAAAGAATTATGCTAAAAATAATGACAGTAAAAGTTAAATAAATAAAGGGAGCGCGGGTTTTAGTCCGGGAAAATAATTAAGAGATTGCGGAGTGCGAAAGCGATGGAAGGAAAGAGAACCGAAGACGATCGTCCATGGCAACCTTACCACACTGCGTATACAAACGCCAAAGCAGGTCTTTTTCTCTAATTCGCTTCTGTTTCTGGGAATTGAATTGAATTGAATGAATAAAACTTGCTATTCTATTGCTTAAGGAATGGAAGGCGTTGACAAGGAGAAAGTTCAAAGGGTAGTTTATGAACTGAGCAAAGGATCCAAATATTTTCAAAACGAGGAACGCAAAGAAGCGTTTATTAAGCAGAAACTTGACAACCTGCGAATTCAGTGTGCAAACCTCACACAATCTGACTTGGCCCATTATCAAAAGGTTTCTCTTTTTACCAACAAATTCCCATTTACATACTAAAGGAGACAATGTAAAACTTTTCCTCATCACTTGACAGGTTGCTGATAGAAGAGTTGTTGAGCTGGAATCTTTGCGTGATCTTTCAAGGATTTGGCTACATGTAGATATGGATGCTTTCTATGCTGCAGTTGAGACTTTAAGTAACCCTACATTGAAGGGCAAGCCTATGGCTGTTGGGAGCATGTCCATGATATCCACTGCCAACTATGAGGTTTACTATGACCTTGACATTGTTTCAGTATTATCTGCTGGATATTTGAATCATGGAATTCCTGATCCTCATTTGGTCTTTACATAGGCACGGAAATTTGGGGTTCGAGCTGCCATGCCTGGCTTCATTGCACGTAAGCTATGTCCAGAATTAATCTTTGTCCCAACAGATTTCAACAAGTATAATTATTACAGTGATTTGACTAGAAAAGGTATTCTTGCTGTTTGTGATTGATTTTGTATTGCAACTTTTCCTTTTAATTACTGATATTGGCATAATATGAACTTATTATTGTTAGTTTTTCGGAGGTATGATCCCAATTTCATTGCTGGTAGCCTGGATGAAGCATACCTTGATATAACTGAAGTTTGCAGAGAAAGGAATGTCAAAAGTGAAGAAGTAAGTTGGCGCGTGCTTTGGATTAATTAACAATGAAAGACCTTTAATGTATTACATCTCTTGATTTTGTAAATTTGGAATATGTAGATCGTCCAAGAACTCAGAGCTGGTGTTTATGAAGATACTGGTCTCACATGCAGTGCTGGAGTGGCACCAAATCGCTTACTTGCTAAGGTTCTGGGTACTATCTGCCAAACATCTTTCCATAGCTATGTTATAAGCCCATTTGTTGAAGTAGAAGCTTTAAAGCACCTTATCATTTTACATTTAAGATATTAACCCCTGTAGTAGAGATGAAATTATTGTTTTATTTTCCTGGGAAATTTTATGCTTTGGCTTTATAATATCAACATTTTATTCTCATATAGGTTTGTTAAGACATAAACAAGCCAAATGGAGAGTATGTTTTGCCAAATGACCGCATGGCTGTTATGACCTTTGTATCCTCCCTTCCTATCAGAAAGGTGTGCCTGAGTTTATTGTATACTGATTTTATCAATTATTGGGGTTTTCTGATTCCAAATTATTGGTTTTCTCCTAGATGTGGGCTGCAGGACTGTTTTATATGAATTTGTCATTAAAAAGGTGCTTTTGTGATTAATAATGATGAATGATATTGACAGATTGGGGGCATTGGTAAGGTCACTGAACATATTTTGAAGGGAGTTTTTGGAATTAACACATGTGAGCAAATGCTTGAGAAAAGTAGCTACCTTTGTGCACTCTTCTCTCAGTCAACAGCAGGTTAGCCATCTGTTCAGGTGTTGCTACTTTCTTTATTAATGTGAAAAACTAATATGCAAGTTAAATTTACTGCCCTGTAGATTTCCTACATTTACATGGCATTTCAGCTGAACTTCGTACAAGTTTTTAATTTTTAATTTTTATCGTTTTAACATCTATTTTGAAAATTCTATCTTCTGCTTTGTACAGCTACTATTTGTTAAGTTTGTAATTTAAGTTTTTTGACCATAATTTGTGTTTTGATCATATGTTCTGTCTCAAATTAATTTTGGGTCCTTTAATAACATATGACATTTTGTCAATTTGCTGTAGATTTTTTTTGCTCTGTGGGTTTAGGTCTTGGGCAGACAGATTCTCCACAAGTAAGATTTCGGAAAAGTATTAGTAACGAAAGAACATTTTCTGCCACCAAGGATGAAGTGCTGTTGCATAAAAATTTGGGTATCTGTCTTGTCTATTATTGTATATCTTTCAAGGAAATATCTTGGATTTCATATTTTCAGTGTAGTCATCATAAGCTATAGTCACTTACTTGGGATTTCTAGTACTGACCTCTTTATTGAAACTCAAATATCTGGGATTCAATTGGTTTCGATTGCAGCCTTAAATTCATTGCACATGCATGGCTTTTTAAAAAGTTTAGCAGTTGACTATGACATGCTGAGTTTCTGAATTAGATAAGACTTTCGGTATATTTACTCATCAGTCATCAGCATATGAACCATGCAAAGCTTATGTTTGCAGAGGAGCTTGCTGAAATGCTATCATCCGACATGCAAAAAGAGGGTCTGTATGGCCGAACATTGACTCTTAAACTAAAAACTGCATCTTTTGAGGTATTACTAGTTATAGATGACTTGACACTGTTTTCTCTTAATATTTTCCTAATACTGGTCGAGAACAGTTTAGTTGGTTTGTTACATCTGAATATAAAACTTGATTGAAGAAAAAAAAATTATGATTTTTTGAGCTAAAGTCACCTGTTGTTGTTGAAGAGCAATGTACTTGACCATAAGGATATTATGATTTATTGATTTTTCTTATTTTTGTTTAAGTCTCTTTAGTATGTTTTATTGTCTCCCTACAATTTACTGTCCGAATATACTTTTCTTGCAAGTGCTAATAAATGCACAACCTATAGGTTCGAACTAGAGCTGTGACATCACAGAAGTACATCAGCTCAAGTGAGGATATTTTGAAGCATGCTAAAAAGTTGCTACAAGCTGAACTTCCTATTTCAGTAAGATTGATAGGTATGTGTTTCTGTTAGGTTTATTATTATTGACATTTATCAAGATGGTGCTCAAGGCCTAGATAAGAAGGTGCTTATTGCTTACAGATAGACTATGAGAGTTCACATTTGTGCCTTATTTGTGTCAGAGCATAACGAATATTTTTATTCTGTTAGGCCTTAGAGTATCACAGTTCAATGGAGACAAGTGTAGTGCTAAGTCTGATCCTACACAGAAGACCATTACCAATTTCATTACTTCGGGAGATGTCAATAGAAATTGTAGTTCTTTTCCAGATGTTGCAGATCATGACTTTGTCAGTAATGCAGAAACTGATCTGTCCATTGACAGTTGGCAGACAAGTCAACTTGATTGGAGAGATCCATTTGACGGTAATCATTTGTCAGATGTAGTCTACCAAAGCTGCATTGTCCAGAAAAGTGATTGTGTAGAGGAGGTCTCTCTTTCTCTTTCTTCCCACTTGTTTTTCCATGTAGCAGATATATAAATGGATTCAGAAATCGATTGAGGAGCATTTTCCTGTTGCTTCTATTTATGCTTTCTGCCGTATTTACCAGGTGCAAACATCTAGTAATGATGCTACAAGTTCTCACTACAGCGGATTTACAGAAGTACTGGGATCAACTTCTTACCAGGGGCAGTTTGAAGGCATAAAAGTGAAGAATGGATCTTTTTTTTTTTTTTTTTTTTTTTTTGATCGGCCAAAGTTAGTTGTTAAATGTTAGTGTTTTTGTTAGCGGAGGGATTCGAACCCACGACCTCTCCCTCCCACCCTTCTTGGGACTTTTCACCCAACCACCCATCCAGTATCCACCTAGCATTCTTGGTTATCCAATACTGCTAACTACATTATGGAAAGTAATTTCCATAAGGGATAAAAAATAATTACATTATGAAAATTAAAGATTTGGGAAAAGCAAAAAAAAAAAAAAAAGAGATGACTTGAGACAACTTTGGAATGAAGAAAGGAGAAAAATTAGAGAGGAGGTGCAAACGGTGGGAGTGCAAGAGAGGAAGTTATGAATGTGAGAGAAAGGAGGTCATAGATGTGCTGTCACTTTATCACTTGTATTTGTGTTGTCTTGTGCCATGTTTCTTAACAATCAAACGGACCGAATTCATGAGCACAAGCTAGTGTTTAGAGTTTTAGCGTGGTAAAAGGAACTCAGTTAAGTTTTGAAAATCATCGTAGAATAACACTTTATCAGTTTCATTTTTTTCCCCATGTATTTTACGTAATTTTTGTCATTTCATCGTGCAACTAAACTCAATAGTAAATTTGTGAGAATGGTATTCAAAATGTGTTGGGGAGTAATTTTTAAATATAATTCTATTTTCAAAACTTGAAAATGTAAATCTAAACTCCAGTAATACTTATATTTTTTATAGCATATTATACAATAAAATAAAATAAATTATTTTTTAAATTGTATAAAACTTTGACTTTTTAATTCATTTTATTAAAATTTTAAATATATTGATTAAATTTAATATTGATATTGAAAAACAGAGTGCGTGGTGCGGATAAAAAGAGGGCAGGGAGGTGAAGTGAAGAGAAAACAAACCTAAGACTCAGATATCAGAATGTCTGGTCGTCACTCCGAATCCGATTCCAAGCGACGCCATTCTAGATTCGATTCAGAGTGAGTGAGGTCTCTCTTTTCTTCTAAACTTTTCTGTTTATAACCGAATTTCGTTCCATTCGTCTTTCTTCGTTATTTGTAGCCCCAACAAGAGATATAGAAGGGATGAATATGGAAAAGAAGAAAGAGAGCGAGTGACAAGTAGCACTAATATTCAAAATGAAGCTCCTTTCTCTAAGCACAACAAACAAAATGATCCTATTCAACTTCCATTATCTCTCTCTTATTTTCAGGTCTTATGCATACCAATTATTTATCACTATTATTAGTTTTTTGCCCTTTAATTTAACAGCTTGCTTGGCAAAATGAAAAACCTTAGCTTAGTTTTAAGATCAGTTATCATATTTTCTTTGGGTTGCATACAATTAATCATCTTTAGTCTTTATTTCGAGGGTCAGTCAGTTACTGCATGCATAGTTGATTGTTGAGCTGAATGTATAAACTCTTCTCCATTAATCATTGTTGAAAATGGTTCTTAGTTCTTACATACAGCCTCTAATTTGTAAGGACTTGGAGTATTTATAGTCACTTGAATGAAAGAAAATGTCTTAATTCAACAAGAGATTTTAAAAAAATTGCATGCTTGATTTTTATTCGTTGTATGCTGTTAAATATCAAGAGATACAAAAGGAATTTATTGTAATCTTTGTTGTGTTTTTAACTACACAACCTTGGACCTATTATATAACAAGCTAAAGGACATATACAAAGAGATATAGATGATGTGGGACTTCTAACATATTTCTAACACTCCCCCTCAAGCTGGAGCATATAAATCATAAGCACCAAGCTTGTTACATAT
>PYAF01005490.1:1154338-1170999 GCA_007407185.1 Glycine tomentella
TCATCGGCAAAAGAAATTGATTACGTTCCTCTTGTTAGGCTCTAGATACCATGTTAAATATCAAGAGATACAAAAGGAATTTATTGTAATCTTTGTTGTGTTTTTAACTACACAACCTTGGACCTATTATATAACAAGCTAAAGGACATATACAAAGAGATATAGATGATGTGGGACTTCTAACATATTTCTAACATATGCAATCTATATTTTTGGGGGTGGTGTAGTGGGGTTCGGGTTCAGCACCATGCCTTCAAGTGAATCTGTACATACATAACCACCTTAGGCTTGCCTATGCATTTATAATAGCACGATGAACGAGGTGACACTGGGCAGGTTGGCCTAAGCTCTGGTCAAAGGAAAGCCAGTGGTGAGTTTCCATTTTTGATTTTGGATATGTATTTTGTCTTCATGTTGTGTTGGGAATCCTGTGTATGCATGATTTGTATATTGAGTCTAGTCATACAAGTGCAACATTCCTTTCATTTTGTGCAAGAAAAAATGTTTTTTCAGTTATAAGGTGTTTGAGTCATTTTGTTATCAAATGTGATTGAGAAACAAAATTATTTGATTTTATAATTTTGAGCCATCAAGTGGAAATATTACACATAATAACTTAGTTGTTCACAGAATATAATCTAATTGGTTTGTTTTTATTCAAGAGCATGGATGGTGGAAGGACACAAAGAAACAGCTTAATGAAAGGGAACAGACAAGTCATGGTAGAGAGCAGAGAAATGAGAAATCACAAGCTAAACTGGATGATAATACTTTCCAGAGAAGAGATGGTTTTACTGAAAGGTCGAGGAAAAGACCTGCATTTAGAGAGAAGAAGATTGTAGTGGATTCAGGTGATGCTAATGTGGCTGCAGTAAAGTCAAGCCAGAAGGAGGAAAGAAACAGCAATCGACAGCATTTGGATAGACCTGAGAAGCATTTTGCAGATGACAAGGGTGAAGCTAGGAGAGGAAGAAGGTATGGGGGCAATGACAGTTACAAGGGAAGAGATAAATTTAATGGAAGACTAGGTTATCGTCCTGAGAAGTGGAAGCATGATTTGTATCAAGAGGTAAATAAGGATCCCATTCCACAGAATGAGGATGACCAGATTGCAAAGCTGGAAGCACTCTTGGCTTCATAATAGCAAACAGCGGCCAATATCATGCGTGTGTAATTTATTATGAGCATGCACAGCTCTAAGTTACTGGCTGAGTTCGTCTCTTACAATATATCAAGTTATCACCATCTCAACATGCCAGGGATGTTGAGCAGAACAACTGTCAGTTTTAGAAGATGCAACCTGGATTCAATTGAGGCAGGCAGGTTTTAAAATTGGAATGAAGCACAGAGCAATTTGCAATTGCAATAAAGCATTTTTGCTTGTTTTAGACAATTTCTAGTTTGCAAATTATCTACATGGCTATGATTTTTATTTTGGTCAATTTATGTACATACCACTATAAGTGTGGTTGAGCTGAATTGGAAAAGAGAGTCTCAGTTGCATGAACAGGTAAAGACCTTTACAACTAGGGAAAAAAATTATAGTCATTTTAGGATCAAATATCTACATGATCGTAGGTTATGGACATCACATATGTGAAAGTAAAAAGATTGAGTAGATTTTTAAATTTTTTAGGTGAATATAATTATGAGAAATGCTTACAACACATTTTTTCTATGACACATTCTTTCCAGTACATCAATACATTCCACTATAAGTTGAAATTTATTGCAAATTACAAATTTTAATGAGTTTCATTTGTCATTTAACGAGTCTTTTCTTGATAATTTTCAATAAATTTTAACCAATGATAAATATGATACAAACCCAATTGCTGACCAATCTGCTGGAGGGTATCTTAGGAATTTTCCTAAAGTGTATGAGAGAGGGAAATGGAAACGTGGGGGATGGAACGCGTCAGTGGACACTCCCACAAATACTTAGTGATGTAACAAACTTCTGTCAGCTGGTAGAAGTCAGGGTGGGAGGAAGGATTCGCTGATTGGAGAGAGAGTATTATAGTGGGGGTTGTTGCATTTTTTCTTTTTTAGGCCGGTATTGGGATTAGGTTGGGAGCAGGCGATAGGATTGCCTGTATTGTTTCATTGCATTTCTTCTCTTCCTTATACTTTACGTTCCCAAATTCAGAGAAATCCAGTGAAGTGGCTGATAAGAAACAAGTAATTGATCCCAAATTACTATATTTTTTTTAGTAGCTAACAGTGTATTACTAACATTCTTTCAAAATTGTTGTGGACATGAGCTTCACTAAAATTTTAAAAACTATGCATATAAAGCATTTTGGTTGCATTTCAGCCAGTGCACCTTGTCTTCTACAGTTCTACTTCTAATTTCTGCAGAATCAAACTTAAAAACAATAGAAAAACTAGGAAACAAAATTAAAATCTAGGGCAAGAATTAAATTGAAGCTATATGATATCAGATAAGATCTTCTATGTCCGTTAGGGAAACTGCATTGCCAAGAGACTTGTCAGGTATGTTCACCACCAATTGTCCACAAGCACCACTTATGTCCTGACCCATCTGCTTCCGAACTGTTGTTCGAATATTATAGGTACCCCTAAGAATTTTCTGAAAATTTGAGACTTTCTGCTCACTGGTAGGTTTGAATTGACTCAAGGTACCAATAGAGTTGAAAGGTATTAAGTTCACAACCTGTTTCAAAATTCAGACCCTATGCAAAATGTTAGTACTTAACAGCATTGTGTAACTGAGCAGAGAATGACGATCATGTTTCAAGAGCTTTTTTTCTGAGAGTGACTGAATTATCGAGAAACACCACTATTCATTCACGATTGCCAACATGTTATTAGAGTAAAAGAGTGGCATGGGAATCATGGGGGCAGAGCATAAATGTATGGTAGAGACATTGAATATTGAATAGAGAAAGGACGAAGCTGTTGAGTATTTACCACTTGAAATGTCTCTAACAGTTTTCCCAATTGGTGGGCATGGTGCTCTTCGTCGTTCACCCCATCAAGCATTATGTATTCAATTAATATTTTCTGCAGACTATAATTAAGGATGAAATATTAATATTAATGGCTTAAAAAATGAGAGAAATTGTTGAGAGAACGTATGAATGACCTTTTCCTTTGATAGTCTTGCAGTGAATCCATGAGTTTGCCCAAAGGGAAAGCACGAGCAGCAGGCATTATCTGGCAACGGATGTCTTGGGCTGGTGCATGCAGTGAGACAGCCAAGTTCAAACCAGGCAGGTCATTATGAAGCTTGTTGATAGCATGAAAGATGCCAACCTATTAAAGAAATGTAAAAAACCAATTCTAAGAATTTACTCAAAAATGGCTATCAAAGCCTAGGCTATATATGTATGTTTATACCGTTGAGATGGTAATCCTTTTGGATGACAATTGAAATGGCAACCAAGTCATGATGCGAACAGCTTCTACAACAGCAGAATAGTTGTTGAGAGGCTCTCCCATTCCCATGAAGACAACATTACGGATTTGTGAGAAGGTAGAGGCATGAACGAGCTGTTCCACAATTTCCCCGGATGATAGGTTGTTTTTGAATCCCATGGATCCAGTGGCACAGAAATTGCAACCCATTTTGCATCCAACCTGCAAAACAGAAAAGGAAGCATTGGCAATAGAAAAAGAAAAGAAAAGGTAGCTATGGTGACCTGAGATGAAATACACAAAGTAGCTCTGAGACCACCGGGGCGAGGTTGGCCAGCATAATGACAGCCTCGACGAAAGGTCCATGATTGTTGTGGAGCTGGATGAGGAGCTTGGAGGTGAAGTTGTCGGCAGAGTGGAAAACGGAGTGAAGAGAGGAAGAGAGAGGGGTTTTGAAGTTGGAACGAAGGAGGGCAAGGAGGGAACTTTTGTTTCTCCCAATCCCAATCTTCATCATTCGCAGAGAGCAGGATATGCTTCCATATGATTGGAATGAATTTAGGGTCAATTCCACTTTTCTCCAATTCCCTTCTCAGCTCGCCGCCATCGAACACCGACCGGATTCCCATGCCCTCTCCTCTCCAATAATCACTTTCCCCTTTACTTCGCTTTATTTAATTCTTCACTTCTTTTTATTAATCCAATTAAATTTCGTAAAATAAGAACCATACCAAACATTTTCTGCCATATAAATCACATTTTTAATTTACTTTAAAAGAGTTTTACATTTTAATGCGATTATTATAAAATCATCATAGTTATCACACGATAATTTGTTATTAAATGTTGGTGTAAAATTATTTTGATTTTTAGTTTTTATACTATTGGTGTAGATTTTTCTCTCTTTATTTATATATTGTAAACTTCACCATCATCATAAACATTAGTTTTATTATATTTTTATTCTCCTTATAATGTTAGCCTTTATTATTTTTTATTTAATATTTATTTTAATTCTTTTTTATCATTTTTAAATTAGTTTCTTTAAAGTTACTAATCAAAATTTTTGTTTTTCGTTTCAAACCTTGATTATTTGTATTTTTTAATTTATTTATTTTTGATAAATTCTTAAATACATTGATTTCTTTAATTTCAAATTATTCATATTTCACTTATTTAATTAAATTAAATTGTACATATTTAGATTAAAATAAAATTCTTGTTGATATATCATTTGTTTGCTTGTTTTAAACTATCAAATTAGAAGTGAATATTTTTTTATGCCTAGAATCGAAAAAAAGTATTAGGAAATTTAAAACATTTTGTTCATCTTCTTCAATCAACTAATCTCCTAGATTATATAACCTGAATTTAATTTTCCTGTTAGATGGTATAGCAGGAAAAAAAAAGTAACAAATTGTAAACGTCTGATCACTCACATCCATGTTTTTGGCTAGTTATATTCCCTGTCCATGACATGACATCCAATTATGCTCGCATGCAGCACCAGACCTTTATAAATTAATTCGAATAGGAAATTTATAAAATGGAGACATGTTTCTATTAAAGCAGCACAGCAAAGATCGAGTTGGGAATCTGCTAACAGAAGTATACAATTGGTTTAATTTATGAATTAAAAATAAAACATGTTCCGATCCACTGATGACTGATCTGAAGGTATCATGATTTACGATTACGAAGGTTGTTGGCAGTGGGACTGACCAACTCCAAGAATTCGGACCTTCTATGATTGAAGGAATGTGAATGGGACAAACTCTCGCTTTTCATCTTCCCAACCTTTTGCTTCCTTATCGCATCAATCATGTACGGAATCAAACCTTCCCCATTGCTTAATCAATATCTTCCTCTCACAACTAAGGATTCCATTCAACGGAGGCCATATTTAACTGCTTAACATCTTCCACGGATGGCTTGTTTGTTTATGTAAAATGACATGCAACTCCTTCGCACACATCAGACCTTGTTAAAACAATTGAAATTTAAAATGAAAGAAAGAGTCAACAATGATTTACTGAATATGCTAAATAATTTGCCTCCAATTGTGTTGATGGGTCTTTGTGTAAATTCAAATTGGTAATTGGACAAGGGTGAGAAATCTGACTACTATTTTTAACTTAATAATTCGGTAGGTCCTTTGACTATATACAATTTTCATCAGGCGGCCAAGGCATATATGGTGCATGCATGGTAAAATTATATATGCTCAATGTTTGAAAGATACAACCACAGGGACAGGTCCTGCAAGCATGCAACTTTCTCTGTAATTATATTCTATTAACAAAAACGTGAGTTTTCTAAGTTTCCACGAACTAACAACGTCTTTTCTCTTTTCATATGTACATGGGATCAAAGGTGTGTTGTTGGACAGCGTTTGCCAAAATGATTTAAAGTAAAATAATTTATGTTGGAATGTTTTTATTCCAAAAATAAACTAGCAGTAAAATTTAGCATAACTCAATTAATTTTAAACTCAAAATCAATTAAATCAAATACGTGAATATTTATTTAAAATTACATTTAGTATTATTTCAACATGATTTTAGATTACTAGCGTGAATCCAAATACACAGTAGATCAAATTTGAAATAAGGAAATTATAGTTTTATCCATTTGTTGACTTTATTATGGAGTAAACTTTATGTATTGTATGTCACACTGGCCTTAATTTAATATAATCCTCATAACGCATCATCATTGCGGTTGAATTTGCTTGGCCTCAATTTCTGAATTGAACTTCTCATAACAAAAGCCAAGAGGTTGGCTATTCTTTACCATAAATTAATTAATGTGCATGTTTATAGTTTGACCGCTCTATTACATTGACCCATGATGACATAATAATAACAATAATGATGTGTACAATTCTATCTTTTCCTAACCCAAACATACAGCCCCACATTCCACAAAGAAGCATCGCCATGGCTCCATGTTAGAGAACCTAATGCCTATATATGTCAAGTTCCAAGTTCCATTTCATCTGTGTTAAGGTAAGAAATGTTTGCATTTTATGCGATAGAAACCCTTTAGACTAAGATCAAATATATATAGGATGTGCGATCTTATCTTGCTAGTTATAAATTGAAATGTAACTAGTTTAGAGATTAAAGTTGGTAACGCAACTAAAGTGAACTGGCTAGCTAGGTAGGTAGCCATAATATTGCCTAAGGTGAAAAAATGTTGCTATGGCACATACACTTCCACGCTATGGGATAGTACTCGTTCTCTTCCTCTGCCACTGTTTTGATAGTCACCTCGACTGGCACACAAGGCTTGCATTGGTTGCACTTTGTTTGACATGTTGCTGGAAATGAACCTAATCTTGGATTTGCTTTCCTTTCTTCATGTGGCTTCAAGCTCCTCGCATATGTTTCAGGGGCAATACTGGCCTGAAAAATGATTTTGAAATTTAGAAGGATTATCTATCCATTAAATTTAAGACCAGAAAAAAGAAAAAAGAAAATAGCAGAGGAACGCACTGGTGCAGGTGAAGGAGAGGTTGCCATGTTTCGGGAATGGACTTGGCAAATTATATGGTTTAGGATGATGATGATGATGACAATGAATGCTTTAGGCTTTGCTGTTTGTTCCATGTCTTGTAAGAGATGGTTTTAGTTGGTAATGGTATTTGAGTTACATATGAATATATATCATACAATTCCTACTCTGGTCTTGTACGTTTGTTTTAGCAATTATAGCAGGTTGGGGGGCAGTTGAAACATCTCAGTTAAAGGAAATGGTCAAGACATGTGTGAGTGAGACACTGTGATCATTCTCTAGTATAGTATCTCCTTTCTCCACACAGAATCACCCATGCATGAATATATAAGATTCTGACTTTACTGCAGCAGTTACACTTACTGCTGCTATTTTGGTTCAATTTTACACTCAATCACATGATATGAGATGAAACGGCATGCTCGGTCAAATGCTGACTCCACCAATGTACTGCAGCATATAACTTAATCAAAATTATCTGTATAGTGAATCCACATTTTCTTGTACATTATGATAAATAAAAATAAAATATTTAAAACAGTTTGATTCAGATATTTAAGTTAGAAAAGAAAATAAAAAGTCGTAATAGTTTTCAATTGGTAAATGTAATAATACTTTTATTGGTGAAATGTAGATATGAATAAAATCATAATAATGTAATAGCATATTAGTAGTTAATAGAACTATTTTAGATGGAATTTCAACAGCTGGAATAGCTCAGTTGGTTAGAGCGTGTGGCTGTTAACCACAAGGTCGAAGGTTCAAGCCCTTCTTCTAGCGAAATAAGTTGATTATTTTATTTTGCATTTTTTGATTTGCTTACTGTCAAACATCAACTTTCAACCGCAATTGAAATGGTTTAACAAGAAGGGTGAGTTCAATGACATGAGATGAAACACATGTGAAACCACGGTTGGTAAACTAATTACGTGAATCATGTGATTATGAAAGCAGCAAACTTTAGCGTCTGCGTATCCAACTTGGATGAGCCCTTCTCATAACACTGAAAACAAAACATCTTAACTTGCTAAGTATTGCTTTATAGGTAAAAAAATTGAAAAGATTTTGGAGTTCTACTAGCCCACAAAAATCAAAACAAATGCCAAACAAAACTGGAGCTTCACAACCCACGGTCCATTAACAAATTCTAGCAACCCGAATCCTTTTCGCACGCATTAAATATATGTTAGCAGACCCATTGATTTTGGTTTGGGGACCACTTATGGTACACATACGGATAGATTTTCTTATTAAACTGATATGCAGAGATATAACCACGTTTTTTTTAGGTAGGCTAGATAGAACCACGTGATTAATGCACATACCTCTTTCTCTCTCTCGCTCTATATTCATAATTACCAAATAGTCTAATGCTATGATAGTATGATTGAAGAGTTTTTAAAAAATGATAGTATGATTGAATTTGATTGTTTTTTTTTAATATTTAATTCTAATGTTTTTATAAATTGTTATTAAGAATTATTTTAATTCCAAAATAAACTAATATAAATATATATTAATTTTTTTTATTACTGTTAATGATTTCAAAATTCACGAAATATATTTATTTTATAAAATTAATAATTAAATTTTTCTTATACAGAAAGAGTTAAATTTTTTTTGTTAGCTATAAAATTAATAAGCTAATATACCCAGCACAAAAATCCTCCATGAGAAGACAGACGAAAACTTATGTCCGCCTACGGTTGGTCGGACTGAGTCACCGATTGTAGTTGTCAAATTGCTACTGGCTGCAACGTTTCATTCGCACTACTCCTTTTATTTTCAGTAAGTTTTTTATAATGATTAGTTAAGATTTCCATAAAATAAAATTAAAAACTTGTCAAATCTCTTAATAATTATTAAAATATCTTCTAATTTGTTGTGTGAAACCATATTTTCAAAGCTTATCTAAACATATTCTTAAAAACATAAAGTTAATAACCTCTTGTTTCATCTAATAAACTTCCGATTGGGCTGTAGAAAGAGGAAGTATGCCTGGACAAAGGTTATAAAATGTTTTTTTAGGGTAATAAAATATTTATTTTAAATAATATATTCTTATCATTTTCTTACCGATTGATATTCTAAGAATAATCACAATTTTTTATATCTAATTTTCTATTGTTTTTATCTTTCTCTTTCTTTTTATCATTTTATTTATCTTCTCTTTCAATATCTACTTGCTGCAAAGTGTAAACTATTTACTTGTTTAGAAGTGATAATATCTTTACCTTTATAAATATAATAATATTCTCGATTTATGTTATTTATTGAAATAATTATATGATATTTATTTAAACTACTATTTACAAGTATAAAAAATGTAATGTTTGTAAATAACTAAAAACATTTTTTAAGTTTAAATATTTGACGAGAGACAAAATCTTCAGTTTTGGTTGACGATTTGTCATCAGGCATGAATGATAGAGTGGGAGTGGGTACTAAACTTTTGGGCATTAGTGGAATGGGAGTTCGTTAAGTAACTAATAAAAAACATACGGACATCATTTTTTATATTATTTAAACGATGACATATGATATTCTTTTTAATAGTAAATAATTTTATTAAATATATGCTCTTTTTTTTTTTGACAGAAGTTGAATATATGTTATAAATTTTTATATAAACATTTACGTGTTATTATTTAATTGAAGAATTTGATGGTAATGATATAAAAAAATTGATTTTGGCTTCCTTTTTATGCTTGGCTACTACTATAGGAATCTCTTTTGTTTTTCATATAAAGGAAAAAACAACTTCACTAATATTATTCTGCAAATAACCATTTGCTTTAGTGTGGATTATATTCTCACGCATGTCAATTGTGAAGCAGAAAAAAAATAATATTCTTGGTTGACGTGTCCTTGTCTTGGTAAAATATGATTAATTTACATAAAACGAAAAAGGCATGGGTTGAATAAAAGTGATTTTATATTTAGTTAGGATAATAATAGTAATATCGGTTGAGAAAGCATTGAAATGTAAGAGCTGAGATTGGGAGAGTAATTGGTAAATGGGAATTGGTGTGGATTCGAAAAAGATGAAGGTTTGGAGATGGGTGGTGAGTTTGATGTTAGTGGGGTTACTGCCTGTGTCAATAGTGGGTCGATTCGTGGTGGAGAAGAACAGCCTGAGAGTGACATCGCCGGAGAAAATAAGAGGGACACACGACAGTGCCATTGGCAACTTCGGAATACCTCAATACGGTGGTAGCATGGCCGGGAACGTCCTTTACCCTAAAGATAACAAAAAAGGTTGCAAAGAGTTCGATGACTATGGGATTTCCTTCAAATCAACCCCCGGTGCTCTTCCCACCATTGTTCTACTCGATCGCGGAAGTAAGATTCCTTTTCTTGCTCACAAATACTATTTTCTTATTCTTAATCATTTTCATTTTTATTATGTGGAGGCAGGTTGCTTCTTTGCTTTGAAGGTCTGGAATGCCCAGAAGGCTGGAGCTTCTGCTGTTCTTGTTGCCGATGATGTTGATGAGCCCTTAATTACTATGGACACCCCTGAAGAGGATGGCTCTTCCGCCAAATATGTGGAGAACATAACTATACCCTCTGCTCTCGTCGCAAAAAGTTTTGGTCTAAAATTAAAGGATGCCATTAGTGTTGGCGATATGGTCAACGTAAACCTTGATTGGAGAGAGTCTGTTCCTCACCCCGATGATCGCGTCGAGTATGAGTTGTGGACCAACAGCAATGATGAGTGTGGTGTTAAGTGTGATATGCTCATGGAATTTGTCAAGGATTTCAAGGGCGCAGCCCAGATTCTTGACAAAGGCGGTTACACTCTTTTTACGCCCCATTATATTACTTGGTACTGTCCTCATGCTTTCACATTGAGCAAGCAGTGCAAGTCTCAGTGCATAAATCATGGAAGATATTGTGCTCCGGATCCCGAGCAAGACTTCACCACAGGTTATGATGGCAAAGATGTCGTTATTGAAAATTTAAGGCAGCTATGTGTTTTCAAGGTGGCAAATGAAACCGAAAAGCCTTGGGTGTGGTGGGACTATGTCACTGATTTTCAAATTAGATGCCCCATGAAGGAGAAGAAGTACAATAAGGAATGTGCAAATGCTGTTATTAAATCACTGGGTAAATAAATCACCATCGCACGTTATTTTTATCTTACAGCATGGATTGATAATGACTTTACTACTACGTTTGTTCGATATCTGCAGGTCTCAATATGGAAAAGATTGAAAAGTGTATGGGAGATCCAGATGCCGATACTGATAATCCTGTTTTGAAACAAGAGCAAGATGCCCAAGTACTGTCTTTTATAATTGCTATTAGTTCATTGTATCAGTGCAGTAATATATAGATGTTTAACAAAATTAGTTTTTGTAGATTGGAAAGGGATCACGAGGTGATGTTACCATATTGCCTACTCTTGTGGTCAATAATCGACAATATCGAGGTTTGTACTCTATGCTCTTGTGATAGGTAGTGATCTGGATTTCCAATTCTAAACAGAATCTTTCCAGGAAAATTGGAGAAAGGTGCTGTTCTAAAGGCTATATGTTCTGGGTTTGAGGAAACTACTGAACCAGCTGTTTGCTTGAGCAGTGGTAAATGTTTATACTTTGTGGACTTGACTTGTTGGTTGTGGACCTGATTCTTTCTGATTGGCATGCTTTATTGGGCAGATGTGGAGACAAATGAGTGCTTGACAAACAATGGTGGTTGTTGGCAGGATAAAGCAGCTAACATCACTGCATGCAAGGTATTTATCTGTGTGAAATAACTAGCTAATAAAAGAGCAATGTGGGGTTATAGTTTTTTTTTTTTTTTTTTTTTTTTTTTTTTTTTTTTTTTTTTTTTTTTTTTTTTTTTTTTTTTTTTTTTTTTTTTTTTTTTTTTTTTTTTTTTTTTTTTTTTTTTTTTTTTTTTTTTTTTTTTTTTTTTTTTTTTTTTTTTTTCTTACATGTGTGTATCTGCTCAGGATACATTCCGTGGGAGAGTATGTGAATGCCCTCTGGTTGATGGTGTACAATTCAAAGGAGATGGTTATACAACTTGTGAAGGTTAAAAAGCTTCAAACTTCACTTTTCTGTCTGCATAATTTGCTTCCAAGAGAGTTTATTACTGTTAGTTTTCCATTTTTTTTGCCTTCACTTCTATGCTGTGTGGATCCGGATGTGATGATCCTTTTGTTATGGGATATCTGTAATTCTTTTATTACTCCCCATGAGCATTTTAATTGATATAACCAGTTTCTTCTGGGTTTGCAGCAAGTGGACTTGGGCGTTGCAAGATAAATAATGGAGGCTGTTGGCATGATGCCCGAAATGGACATGCATTTTCTGCTTGTTTGGTTAGTAACTATTAAGTTTCTGGACCCAACTCCAGTCAACTTATTTAGTCTCCAACAAAGTTTTGTTTTGATGGTTGAAGTTCTATTGGATTGTAAACCCCATATTAGAAACAGAATTATTGCATAAATTATTTTGGGTACAGGATAATGGAGGTGTCAAATGCCAGTGTCCCACAGGGTTTAGAGGTGATGGTGTAAAAAATTGTGAAGGTGAGGGATACTTATATTGTTTTATCTCTTACTTTTTCCCCCTGCAGCAAAACCTCTTATTGAATTGTATTGATCAGCATGGAAATACTATACACAACAGACCACAAATAGAATCCTGGATTCTGTTTTGAATAGTTTTATTTGTGAGTGTATATGAACATTCTGAATGTCTTCTATAGAGCTGTGTGAAATGTTAATTGCAATCAATGGTTTACTTTATGCTGGAACCTTGGTCAAAATTATTTTCCTCCATCTTTTCTCGGTGAGATGTAATGTTCGGTCAGTTTGTTTTATAAGAGAAACATGTTACAGTCTCAGCAAGTGAATTAGTGAAATGTTGGCTTCTATACTTAGATAAACTGTTACATATTGTCACCAGTTAAGTAGCTGGAAATTCTTCTCAATCCGTGGGTTTGAACAAGTATTGCAAACTTGATGATACCTATTGAATGTTTTCCACATAACACGTGAAATTGAACTTATGTTTCATCTATACAGATATAGATGAATGCAAAGAGAAGAAGGCTTGTCAGTGTCCTGACTGTAGCTGCAAGAATACGTGGGGAAGCTATGACTGCAGTTGTAGTGGAGATCTTCTGTATATGAGGGACCACGATACCTGCATAAGTGAGTTGAATATGCAAGACTTTTTACTTGCTCCTACATTTTCATGTTTGTTGTAAGGCTTGTTTTCATGCCCTCTACTGGATTACCTACAGGTAAAACTGGCAGCCAGGGAAGATCTACCTGGGCTGCTTTTTGGTTGATTTTACTTGGCGTAGTTATGATTGCTGGTGGGGCATTCCTTGTGTACAAGTACAGAATAAGGGTAAGCTCTGCTGCTTTCTCTCATTCTGGTTTTGTTATTGGATACTTAATGCTGAAATTCTGTAGCATTAGAGCGTGCTGAGTTGCCCAACATTACAAGCGTGCATAACTAAAAAAATTGGCCCAAATCAGGACACAAGTGAATAGTGATGATTCATTTGTAATTTAACTTATTCAGTTTTATTGGATAAAAATTTAATGGTATTTTTCTTGGTGGTTTTGCAGCAATACATGGATTCCGAAATCAGAGCAATCATGGCGCAATATATGCCCTTGGACAGCCAAGCAGAAGTTCCAAATCATGTCAATGATCAAAGAGCATGAAGACAAAAATGGGCCAATCCCTTGGAATTTCACTGCAGGCAGCATGGGTGTGACTTTTCCTGTGCCATTTTGAACTCTGGCCATTGAACTTAATAGACTGTATCCTATGGACAGTGAAAAGATCGACATTTAGAATGTTGTCCTGCATTTTTTCTTTTGGGGGTTAGAAATGTAGCATTTTGTATACTTGAAAGGGCAGACTGTGTCTATGGTACTATTTCACTAGATTCTACCAGACATCTTGTTCCACCACAAAATCGTAACTTATCGTGCTGTAATACATCGAAGTTAACGTCCTGATGTTGTTCCATTGCTTTGTAGGTAGCAAAATAGCATTTACTCGTTTAAAAGTTGACTTCATATTTTACTTTTCCAGTATATTGCATTAAATGCCAACTTTTCGAAGTAAAATAAACATTGAAATAGTGTTCACATGTTCATAATCCTGCTTGACTTATCACATATAAGCAAGCCCAAAGTTAAACTCCCAATCAGGAAAAAAAATAACTGGTAATAAATGGGAGGATTGAAGATGGTGCTTGACGTCTACATCTTTTTGTCGAAATTATCTGGCAACCCAACAGTAATAGCGTGTTATTGTTAGGCACAGAGAATTCGTTACTGACCAGCATCATATTTCTTCCCGCATCCTACGAACATGCTTTACTAGGAGTCTAGGAGAGTGCTTTTTGGTACATAAGAAGTCAATAGTTTGCAGATTTAACGCAGAGTTGTCACTTTAAATTTCATAATGCACTTGAGTGTCGCACTATATTATCGAATGCCAAACTTTGCATTAAGGTCTTAACAAGCATTTCAAAAGAAAAAATATTAATAGTATATTTTGAAATAATCTCTCCATCTTTTAAATTAGACATGATTTCCTATTTTCATTTGTTAAACTAACGGAATATGGTTTTCCAAAACTAAGCATCTATTCAGTAAATCATTTGCACAAGCAGCACACTTTCAGTATCGCAGCACAAGAAATTGACAATGCGAAGTACCATAAGTTTTCAACAGCAGAGAAATGTTTTCGCTTTCTCTAGGCGTGGTTAGGTTAAGAACCAATCAGACCTAACTTTCAAAAGTATAGCATTGTATGGAGTCGATGATGGCGTTCCCATCATGATGAAAACGAGAGCAAACACAAGGAAAGAATTGCAGAATGATAAATGGCTCACGGAGAAAGATGAAGATAGCTCAAAACAATTATATAAAAACAAACATATTTTTAGTTCCACAACTTGAGTTAGATAATTAACTTTGCTAAATGTCACAAAAATTCTTAAGTTCTTCAAACAGTAAAATATCCCCACATCATCATTAGCCTGATGCAAGAATCCAAACCGGGTGAGTGGGGCAGGTGGACACTAATCTTTCACCGATACTGCAAGGCAGGAAGAAAAAAGTGGTTACAAAAACCAATGTTTAAATAATTCGGAAAAGTTGAAATCTATCGATACTAACACATCCAAATATTTACCTTAATGAAGCCAATTTCCTTGGCATTGCTTCGGAAGCACTGCCTGCAACACATAAGCCCATATTTCCTGATCAATCCATGAGGATTCCCACACGCACGGCTGCAAAACAGGAAAGAACAGTAAACATTTCCAATTAACAAATCTCATCAAAATAAAGTTAAATCATGTGATGTACAAATAACTCACAAACTAGTATTCTAATCCGAACTTAGACAGTCAAAAATATGTTTTCTGAGAATATCTAAATTGTAACAGTCTAAAACTAGCCAAACAAAATTGCTATAGTTTTAAAATAAAATGCATACATTAAAACAGAGAAGCACGAATTACATAATGACATGATTATTAAAAAGAGTGAAAATAAAGGTGCCATATACCAATATAATAACACATACATTTTATAATGCATGCACCACTCTTTTCATATGTAATTACTGAGAATGAAATTACATTTAACCAAAATCAATGATGAAAAAGCAATTACATTTAAAATTAATTTCATTAAAAATCAAATTTTCAAACACCCACCCAAACACACACTAAACCTTCAACAAAATAACATAATGAAGAGAAAATCAACAGTAAAAAGAATATCTTATTATGACATCAGGATAGAAGAGTCACCTCTTTAAAATTATTAACGAAGAACAAAAGTAATATTGCAATAGTGATGGTACGAAACTTATTCAAAACCAAATAATGAGGAAAATACTTGTTATCAGAAAAAACACAGCAATGGTTCAAACTTCAAAGTACTCATATGGGGGATAAATTAAATGCTTCAAACTAAAAACAAAAACCTTAATAATAATCGCAAAATCAAATTGAGAATGAACAAAGAGGGAAAAGGCTCAACTCATACTGAATCACCATTTGGCAAACATGAGTAACATACCAAGTGCGAGAACCAGGTCCGTAGTTCTTTGGGTGAGAATTCCAAACATTGGAGTGCCCCATGCTTCTGAATTGCAAATATTAAAACGCAAGAATCCGGAGACCCTAGCCTCCAAGTCGCAGAGAAATATGAAAACAAATATCGAAATGCTAAGATATATACAGCAGAGTCAAAACCTAGGGTGTGTTTGCTGTCCGTAATCAATTTCTGTTTTTTCATATTTTTTTAAAAGATTTCATAAATTTTTAGTTTACAAAAGTTTAAAAAGAAATAAGAACAAAATAATAAATAATAAATTGTCGTTAATTTTAATTAAAATAAATTATAAATTGAAATCACTTTAAATGAATAAAAAATAAATTTTTTTCATTTTATAATTATTTTATCTTTTAGTTATAAAATTCAGACTAATTTATTTTAGTTTGGATTCTACCCATATCTTTTATGTTCTAAAATATACATGTAAAACTGCCACAGTAAAAAAAACACAACCACTCAAAGTAATTTATCAAAATATGAAATTTAAATTAATTATTATATTATAAAGCTAAATCCAATTTCATATAAAAAATTGTAAAAGTAGAGAAGGAATCGAGTTTACTGATAGAAATACTTTGAAATTTTAAGTGTGTATTAGCTATATAATATTTTAAAGGAAAATATTGTTTTTCTAAATAATAAGAATATT
>PYAF01005490.1:1171099-1200402 GCA_007407185.1 Glycine tomentella
TAATTAATTTGGTTTTTAGGTGATATCATTTAAGGATAGCTCAGAAGAACTTATATAAATGTATTTTTTTCTTATTTTTTAATTTTGTGAAAATAAATGTAAGCAGTTTTGTATATGGATACATACAAAATTATATTTAAATAACTATAAATATTGATATATATTTTAATAATTTATTGCAAATAATATAGTGTTAAATAAGATTTTGGTATATTGGTATAAGTGATTCTTATTGTTTATGTCCTTAATTAATTTATCCAGATTCAGTTTATGTCCTTAATCAAGTTATCTATATTCAAATCTAAGATTTTAGTCGCATTATCTACAATTGATGGAGGTAACTTATATTTTCTGAAAAAGACATAACAAAATTAAATAAAAGACTTAGAAAAAAGAATTTTTAAAATTTCAAACACCAAATTAAATAAAATTATTTTTGAAAGACTAAAAATATATTATATAATCAAATTTGAAGGGTATTGGAATGTGGATCGAGTCTCCGCAGTCCTCACCAGAAGTAAAAAGACTGGGTTTTGGCGTTAACCTAAGCGAAGAGAGAGAGAGAGAGAGAGAGAGAGAGGTTGAAGAAGGTGAATTGAATGGCTTCCTCCTCTTCTTATCCTCGGCGGGTAATTACCGAAAACCTTTCTATGAATTTGATTGCTATATATATTTTTTACAAAATTAGAATCGCAGATCGAGGGAAAAAACTAAGTTGGATGATTGATGAGTGATCAGGAAGGTGAAGAAGAAGAAGAGTATGGGTCTGAATCGGGATGGGTGGAGGCTCGAAGTTGGTGCGATCACCTGGCATCCTTGTCGGACGATCTAGGGCAGATTCCGGGGCCTGATAGTCCGTGCCAGACCTGCCAACACCCAACTGAAAACTGGTTGTGTCTCTCCTGTAAGCAGGTCCTCTGTAGCCGTTTTGTGAACAAGCACATGCTCCACCATTCTCGGGACACTAATCTCACTCACTGCGTCGCCCTCAGTTTCAGCGATCTCTCCGTCTGGTGTTTCTCCTGCGACGCTTACTTGGATCCTCAACTCATTCCCCAACTCCGTCCTCTTCATCAACTCGCCTATATTTTGAAATTCGGTCAGCCTCCACCAAATCCATCCCCCACTCTTTGATTCTATTTTCTGCTACTTCCCATCACTACACCAATGCTTTAGCTTTTTGTTTCCTTTCTGTTAAGGCTAATTTCTCGGATTGCTAAGTATGTTTTTCTCAATTTTGCTTTCCCCCAAATAAACAATTGACTAGAGACGTAATGCTGATTATAATTACAGAGTTATGTATCTGATTATGTGACCCCTATTTTTCGGTATACGAACTAGTATTAAGCACACACACAAAAAACACCTCTAATCATTGTTTATACGGTACGGCTTTCTTAATTTATATGTAAATCTAATTAGCTTCGCAGGCAAACATTCGCTTCCTCTAAATATGATAAAATGGAATTGGTTTACCTGTAAGATTATATGTGGCGACGGGAATAACTAATAAGCTAGGGTGCACCAACAGATCACTAGACTAGAAATCAAGTTCTCCCTTATTCCCTTCGGCCTCCTTCTGAATATTCTACCTTCGAAATTATCGATGAAAGACTTGTATGAATGTAATTAAGTTCAACAACTTCAAAATGGGGTTTAGTTAAATACAAATGCTATGTTGATTGTTGAGTGAAAGAATGACCCAAGTTTCACACATTCCGTTGTCTTGTCTGAACCAGTTATCTTGCTGTGATATTCTTTCTTATTTCCTTATGTATATTGCCTAAAAAACTTGTTGACCATTAACATTGAGTTTCAAGTCCATCGAGATTTTGATTGTAATCAGAGTTTGTATATATCAAATTTTAAACATTGACGATTGAATGCAGGATTATGTGATATGTTAGGTGTTCAGCCTACTAAAACTACTATTGATGTAATGTTAATGATTTTTCACTACTTAATATTATTTTCATCCTTTAATTTATTCTAATCATGATCTCTCACATGAAAGAGTCCAAATTATTTGATTTCACTCTTGATTCCTTAGCAAGTTACATCAAATAATTTGCATTAAGAATAGATATATATATTTAAGGTTAAACAATGTCATTTTATCTCTAGATATGGATTGTCTAGATATTTTTTTCCAGTTATCAGATTATAGACATTTCCCAATACATAAATCCTCATAACATTACATACATATGGATGATTAGACCACAAACATGTCAGAAGATTCAGAAAAGAACAATAATATGAAATAACATTAAATAAATAGTGAAAATTGTTATATCAAGAGTGTTTGGTTGCTGAATCCCCTCAATAATCAGTGGTTTAGCTTCTCATTGACATGAGAGACTTATAAAAACAAAAGAGAACAAAAATTGATGAAAAAGAATGGAAGAAAATTGGGAGAACAATGGCATAAGTCAACTCCTATGAAGTGGATTTTTCTCTCTTTTGTGTCTTGAGTTTTTTCTTCTTATTGATTGTAAGGATGTAACTATTGCTCCTAATAGTATTTTTCATGGAGTAAAGATGACAATTATCATTAAAATGTTCTCCTCCACAAAAATTACAATTGATAGGTTGTGAGTGATAGACTGCTATCTGTATGATTTTAAGGTGTTCTGACAACATCTATAATTGGTTACAAAGAAGTTTTTGTTGTTTAAGCATACTATTCCAGTTCTTCAAAGATTTTACCATGCAAGTATAAAACTCACAAGAAAAAATATTTTTTTATAAAAAATTTATTTTATTTTTATTTTTTAATAAAAAATTATTTATTTTTTTCAAAATTTTGTTTAAAGAAATGATTTAAGATAAAAAACAGATTTAAGATATAAAAAATCAAAAAATCAAAAATTTAAAAACATAAATAATAAAAATAAAATAAATACTTAAAATGAAGATATATAGACTAATGAATACAAAGAACAAAGTCTCTGACAAATACAACTAAGCCAAAAACTTGTTGACTCTTTTTGTTATATGTTATGTTATTGTCAAGTTTGATTGATTCTTGAGTTTTGGTCATTTTGATTTATTTGATCGGTAGTTTAATCTAGGTCAATTTCTTTAATCTTATCAAATTAAGTAATTTTTATTTTATTTTTTATTATGTTTGTCTAAATTATTTTTGTTTAAAAAACAGTTTTCTACTTATTTTAAGAAGTAAATTTTATCTGCTTCTTGAAGAAGTATTTATATGAAAAACATTTATTTCAATTTTATATACTTTAAAGAGAGGTCCATCTGATTAGCCGGTATGGATGACAAGTCTCTTTTCATGACTAAACAAATAAATTTGATTTATACAAATTGGGTAACTTAAAGTAAAAATATTTTTATTATAAAACGAAAATTATGTTATTTATAATTTTTATTTTATTTTTCTATAATTTACATAATAAATATTTTTTTAAAAATTTAACTAATATTTTAAGAACACTAATTAGAAAGACACTTATTATTAATAAACAAGACTCACATATCACGTAAGTCATATCACCTAAAATTTTATGTAAACTATTCCTCTATATTAAGCCACATTTATAGTTTGGTGTTAAATTAAATAATAAACTAAAGCGATGTTGGGAAAAAATTAGTAAGTATTATGACTTCCGGAAACCTTCGAGCAATTTAAGATTTTGCATATTCATAGAGAGGCGAATCGTTGTGCAGACGCTTTAGCTAATGCTGCTTATAATACGGAGAGTGAAGTTATGATGTATCAGCAACAAACAACTTTTCATGGCCTTTTGTTGCAAGCAAGACTTGTTGGAAGTCTTTTTTGCTCGTATTGTTCCTGTGTAGTTTTTTTTTTTTTTTTTTTGGCTTAGGCTCCCTATATATCAAAAATATTTATTATAAATTTTTGAACTTAAGCTCTTGCATGTGAAATCTTATATATATATATATATATATATATATATATTATGAATTTTAATCAAAAATAAAAATAGTCTTATATTACATTTCAAAATATTTATTGAAATCAAATATATAGCATATATAATTCGTATATATATATATATATATTTTTTTTTTTTGGTACAGTAAATTTTAATAGAATATATATTTAAAAATATTTATTTATTATAAATTTATGTGAATTGTAATTTAGTTAAAGTTGGAAGTGGCGCACGTTATGATTGGAAGTAAAAGAGAAAAAAAGATGTTGGGTCAAAGTTAAAGTTGGGAAGTGAACGGATAGTTTCCTGTCAGATCGGGCAGCCATGGATCTGATCTCCCTCCGCTGAAGCCAAGAAGATGCAAGAGCTTTGAGCACCTCGTCTCCTCTCATGGGTGAAGAGGCCTCCAAATCCAATCCCAAACTAACACTGTTTCCTCTCATAGCTCTGATCTTCTATGAAGTATCTGGGGGTCCTTTTGGAGTAGAAGATTCCGTCAGGGCTGGAGGTGGTCCTCTTCTATCGTTGCTCGGATTCTTGGTTTTCCCTCTAATATGGAGTATACCAGAAGCTCTTGTTACGGCTGAACTTGCCACCAGCTTCCCTCAAAACGGTGGTTATGTTCTTTGGATTTGCTCAGCCTTTGGACCCTTTTGGGGATTTCAGGAAGGGTTTTGGAAATGGTTCAGTGGGGTGATGGACAATGCTCTTTACCCCGTTCTCTTCCTCGATTACATGAAGCAATCCTTCCCTATCTTTCATCGTTTGGCTGCTCGAATCCCTGCTCTTCTGGGTATCACCCTTTCACTCACTTACTTGAATTACCGTGGCCTTCACATCGTCGGCTATTCTGCTGTTTTCCTGGCCCTTTTCTCACTTTCCCCGTTCCTCATAATGGCCCTTCTTTCCATTCCACAAATAAGACCCAGGCGCTGGCTTCTTGTGGATTTTGCCAAGGTGGATTGGCCAGGATACTTCAACACCATGTTCTGGAATTTAAATTATTGGGATAAGGCCAGTACCCTTGCCGGAGAGGTTGAGGATCCGAGTAAAACCTTCCCAAAGGCACTTGTTGGAGGACTAGTTTTGGTCGTCTCCTCCTATTTGATTCCACTTCTTGCGGGAACTGGTGCCTTTAGCTCCTCGCCTACTGAGTGGGCAGATGGTTATTTTGCGCAAGTGGGGATGTTCATTGGCGGCTCTTGGCTCAAACTCTGGATTCAGCTCGCTGCTGCTATGTCTAACCTCGGCTTGTTCGAAGCCGAAATGAGCAGCGATGCTTTCCAACTTGAAGGGATGAGCAAGATGGGAATGCTTCCAGCTCTATTTGCTACAAGGTTGGTCTCACTTTTTTCATCCAGACACACATGCCACTTAGTTCTAAGCCATATTTATGTATATACCTTCTCTTCTTCCCAGGTCTATGTATGGAACGCCCACTGTTAGCATTTTGTTCTCTGCCACTGGAGTTATCTTCTTGTCTTGGATGAGCTTTCAGGAAATCATAGAGTTTCTCAATTTCTTATATGCTGCCGGAATGCTTCTTGAGTTTGCAGCTTTTATCTCTTTGAGGCTGAAGAAGCCAAGTCTTTATAGACCTTACAGAGTTCCACTGTCAACATTTTGGGCGACCATGCTTTGTTTGCCTCCTGCTTTACTGCTTATTCTTGTAATGTGCTTGGCTTCTTTGACAACGTTCTTTGTGAGTGGAGCAGTAATTCTGGTGGGCTTTATCCTGTACCCTTTCTTGGTTCAAGCCAAAAATAAGAATTGGATTCTTTTTGAAGAAGCCACTGGCTGGCAGCAATGCCCTTCAGAACTGACTGACCAAGAAAATAGCGGTGTTGAGCTTCTTGTGAGCTCACCATTTGCTAGCGTGGAAGAAGAATTGTCTTTAATGCAAAGTGATTCTAAACCAAGCTAGCAGGATCTTGTCTTCGACATTAATTTTGACAAGCATACGACGTGTTTGGCCGTCTTGGACATTGCTGAATGCTGAGGTAGCAAGAAAAGGGGTGTTTTCTGTTATGCTTGAGCTTCTTAATTTCAATTCGCAGAGGTTGAACTCGGGGATGGCTGAACATGTCATAACCAAATCTGTGTTGTACCTTATATATGATTTCCATCAAATCAATTATACAAGAAATTCTAGTTATTTTCATTTGTTGAAAACATTTAATTTTTGTGAGAGATTTAATTTAGATTCACGTTTACCATAACTTTTGTTTTTCCCGTTGAACTACTCAATTATTCATCGCCACCTCGTTTAGAATTTCCCGAGTTTGTACCTCAATTATCTCAACATTTGGTTTTACCGAAGAAGCAGTGGACTGGTGGGAAACTTATTTGTAACGTATCAATCTGTACTACTAGATATTGTCCAGTATCCTGTCAGATTAGTGAAGAATGGAGATCCCTATGCAACATCTTTGACGACATGTTTGAAGCTTAACAGTCTGCATCAGGAGATTGTGTAAATCTATTGAATAATGCTCCGATCACAGATTTTAAAGGGTTGATTAATGGATGCTGATAATAACTGTCCTAAATTAGATACAAGTGTTGTACTGAATGGGTGAATACAACGAGATGATTTCAAGTAGAATTGTGCTTGACAACGAAAATAATGGATGGAACGAAATATATTTTACGAAATTATGTAGGAATGATTAGGTGAATACAACGAGAAGATTTTCCCGTGAACTTTTAGAACTGTCACGTAATTAGTAGAGTTTCGTTTCGCATGACAATCATGCTTATGTTTCTTCTTTTGCCAAACAGATCATTAAAAGCATTTTCAATTGTTCCAAGATAACACGGAGGTGAATTTACGGGGAAGTCCCACATTTTCGGCTACTCCATCTAATTTAGATGTCAGTTTTGGACTTGCAAGGTTTGATGATATAAGTTGCTGTGAAACAAAAAAGAGTTTCTATGGTTCTGTTTTATGATTTGTCTTTAATCCAGAAAAACAAATATTTAAAGGTCTTGCAAGGTTCTAAGATAACCATTGTCATCTTGCTATATGGAGAAATTTTAAACTCTCTACGATAATTTTTTTTTATTCTTAATAGGTAGAAAATAATAGGCAGCATTATTATTAATTTCTAACGGACACTATTTATACAATTTATGAATTATATTTAGAGTAAACAATTGTCAACGATTATATATTTAGGTTAAAAAATGATTTTTATTCTCGTAAATATGAAAATATTCAAAATTCATCCCTATAAAATTTTAAGTATATTTTTCGTTCTTACAAAATTTAAATGCGCTATTTTTTTTGGTTCGGATTAAGGTGATCTATGTGCATAATTTTTTTTACATTGGTTATATGTACAACCGATGTAAAAAAATGTCATATTTTACGTTAATTATATACCTAACCAATGTAAAAAATGTCATATATATATATATATATATATATATATATATATATATATATAGTCATCATAGGTTTAAATTTATCCGAACCTGGTCCAAAAAATGATGTATGTCAATTTTAAAAAACGAACAATGTATTGAAATTTTTGCAAGACATATTCTAAATATTTTCATATTTATAAGAAAAAAAACATATTTTAACCTTATGTTTATCACATTTTTAATCTTCTTTTCATCCTAAATATTATTTACAATTAGTTTATGTATTTTAATATAGCCGTGCATAGCACAGGTAAGAACGTATACTAGTTTATACACAAGTTCAAACATTTTTATTTTTTGCATCCAATATTTTTTATTTTAAAAAGGTAAAGTTATAAATAAATAAAGAGACATGTTAATCAATGTCCTTAACCAATGTACCAATGATATTGGTTAAAGAACTAAAAAGAAAAAAATATTTATTATGTAAATTATAAGAGAACATAAAAAGATATGAACAACCTAATTTATTGTCTTCCAATAAAAATATTTTTATTTTAAATTTTTTAATCAATACGAGACGATACTTATTAACATTTGTATAAATAAATTCAAAATAATCAATAAATAATAATAAATCGATTAATATTCATTATCCTTTCTACAATAAATAATAATAAAAGTACAATATTTTATAAAATGAGCTTTGAAAACCAACTATCTATTAAATGTCCTAATGATCCAAAATGAGAAAAAATACCGAAGTCCTGAAAATGCCCGAACCTAAATATATTTTTGCTATGGGAGCCTACCAATTCCAAAGTCACGGACGGAATCCACAATATAGTTTAAATTTTTTATTTTTAGTTTCTAAATAATTTTTCTAGCGTTTTTGGTACCCATATTTCGTTTTTTTTTTTTGTTAATCGTTTTAGTTCATGATGTAAAATAACAACTTTAAACATAATATTCGTGTTGATAAGGGAAAGAGAAAAGATGAGACAAGGTATTTTTGTATAAATTGTTGTATATCGTAAAAAACAGAACTCTTTTATTTATTATATATATCGACGTTTGAGCATGACAAGTTTAGATTTGTGGCAAGCATGCATTTCTGATACTTCTTGCTGCCTGAGTAAAGATGGCTTCTTCTTTGCAGATTGAGGAATCATAAGGAACCAGTCCTTTCAGTTCTAGGCCGCTGGATTGTTATTCTAAAAACTGAAACACAAATGGGATAAATATATAGTAAATCTAACAGTAGCAAGAAGCAAGACACTCTGCATTCAGTAATGTCAGCTTTGGGTGAAAAATGTTGTGAATTGGATGACTTCTAACCCATGAAGAGAGGATTATTAGAGAGTAATATATTTTGCAACAATTTAGTATACCTTTCCATCGGGAATGATTCAAAATTGGCATCTACTAGTAGTTATGAGAGGTGATTATTAGAGACATCACTGCACAATCGAGACATCACTACAAACCTTCTACCTGCAGGAATAACCCGCGACTCAGATAGAGCTCTCAAAACAAAAACATGTAAGTCAATTTTTTTTGCCACCGACGACGCACTACATTAAAAATCAAACACGAAATAGTGTTACAAAGTGAATCTATACTAAAAGCCTTACCTACACTACACATGTTCTTTTTTCTTGATGACATTGCTATATAGTTTATTCTACATGGTATTGACATTCAAAATCAACCACTCCTTCTTCGCTTACTATTCTTCAATTTTCCAATCTTTCTGTACAACCGCACCTGCAAGCATCCATGCGGAGACAACTGCTGCCTTTTTTCTGCAGATAAACCCCAATAAAGGAACACCACCATTTGCAACTACATACGGTGAATGCCAATCTCCATACCCAAATATTATATTACGGGGCAACCAGGGAGGAAGAAGAGTGTCACGAAACAACTTATCACCACATTTTTGCTATTCTCTCCAGCAACCTACTTTCTTCCTCTTTGGAAACATGTGGGTCAAGATTACCAAGGTTTTTAACGAAACTGTTGGCCTCATCCCGCTGGTCGAGCTTACAATACCAATCAACAATGGAGTTATAAGTATTCTGGTCTGGCTTACATCCTTGCTTGATCATGTATCGAACTACATCAATAGCCTCAGCAAACATTGAGTCAGCAGCATAAGTTGCAATAAATGTGTTGTAAGTTACAACATCAGGAACAAGTGCAGAATCTTTCATTTCAGAAAATATGCGAGAAGCCTCCTTCATCCTACCATTTCTGCAATATGCATAAATAACAGTATTGTATGAAATTCTATCAGGTTTCATACCTTTCTCCAGAACTTCCCTCAAGATTTCTTCTGATTTTTGGAAGTTTTCAGAACGGCTGTACATATACATCAAGCTATTATATGTAGTCAAACTCGGAGTAAATCCCCTCTCTTGCATGAAGTTCAAAATCTCGTGGGCTTTGGCAACCATCTGCTTCCTCCCATATATTGAAAGCATTGCATTCAGAGTAGTTATGTCGGGCGAAATTCCTCTTCTCCTTAACTCCAAAAAGGCACGTTCTGTTTCGATTAGGAGATCACTCTTGCTATTCACTAGAACAAGGGTCTTCAAAAGAACAGCATGAGTTTCAATAGAGCCGGAGTATATCTCCTCGGCAAAAGCATTCATCCTTTCAATCTCCTTACCGTTGGCATAAGCATGAAGCAAAGAGGAATATGATAGCTCATTAGGTTTACAGCGACCATCCTCCATTTCAGCAAGGACTTTCTCAGATTGTTCCCAAAGCCCTCCTCGAGCCAACGCTGCTAAAACAGCATTATACGTAGAAAGATCGGGTACGACACCAGCTTCAAGCATGCTCTTGTAAACAGCCATTGCCTGGTCAAAGGAACCACACCTGCTGTAGGCACTAATTAGAGTGTTGAAGGTGTCCCTCTCGGGCACAAAGCCTGCTCTCTTCATTTCCTTAAATATTCCAGAGACCTGGGAGTCCATTCCATTCTGTCCAAAGACAGCCAAAAGGGTGTTCCAAGTAACAATATCAGGGGAGCAATTGCACAGCTTGATCTCATCAAAAACTTTCATCATCTCGGCAAACTTTCCTCGGTTGCCATGCATCTTAATAAGGGCATTGAAGGTGCAAATATTGGGTTTGCATCCCACAGCTCTCATTTCCCGAAAAACTTGGATGGCAAAGTCATCTTTCCCGGCCTTCTCGAATCCGGACAAAAGGGTGGTGTAGGTAAAGACGTCAGGCTTAATCCCTTTGTGGACCATTTGGGTTTTAAGGTCCAAAGCCTCCTCCAGCAAACCACCTTTAGCATAAGCAGAAATCAAGGAATTATAAGTAACACTGGTGGGAGAGAAGCCATTGGCTTCCATCTCTTGGAGGACCTTCATAGCCTCCTGGGGGCGTCTGGACTTACCAAAAACATCCAACAAGGCATTAAAGGTAACCTTGTCAGGTGTGAAACCCTCCAGCTTCATCTGCTGAAACAACTGAACAGCTTCTTCATAGAGAGAACCGCGGCGACAGCAACTTATGAGAGTATTGTAAGTATACAAATCGGGGGAGACCCCACGCGACCTCATGGCGTGAACGAGAGCCGTAACGTTGGACCAAGGCATGCCCATTTTGCCGTAAACATTCAAAACGACGTTGTAAGTGATTAAGGTGGGATTGCAGCCGTCTTGCTGCATCTTGTTGAAGAGGTTGACGGCGTCCCTGTACCTGCCGCTACTGGAATAGGCATTTATAAGACAAGTGTAGGCATAGACGTCAATATGAAAGCCATCGTTTTGGAGAGCGAAGAGCAAAGAGGCGGCGGAAGAGACCCGACCAGCTTTGCCGAGAATTTTGATGATGACGGGGATTGCAGAAGAGCTGACAAGGTTGGGGTTGGAGTTGTTGGTACGAACCCAGTGGAAGACGGCCAAGGCAAGGTCGCATTTGTTGCTAAAGCCTAAGGCCTTGATTATGCCCAAAATATCGGAAGCGGGATGGGGATGGTCCGAAAGTAAAAGGGGACGCAGAGCATGGTCTAGGTCTAAGTCTGAGTGAGGAGAGTCGGATTGAGATAAGGTCTGGAGAATTTGCTGACCTGTGGGAGAAAGGCGGTGAGGGGACCAGGGCTTGCCGCGGTTGGGGTCCAAGGACTTGCCCAGACTGATGCGCTGTCGGCCATTGGACTTGGAATTCGAATTCGAATTCAGGTCATGGATAAGAGTGCTTATTGGGGGGATTGGAACACTGGTCATTCCCACAGAATTGGGTTTAGAAGAGGGTGTGGGTGGGTTTGGGAGGAGCAGAGGAAGAGCCACCTTTTCTACCATCTCCATCTTCTCCTTCACTTGTCACTCTGTGTCTCTGTGTGTGACTCTCAGAGACCCACCCACCCACAAACTTAACAACACTTCCCTCCATGAACTGCTAGATATTTCATATTTCCACTTCATATCACTTTTATTCCATTCATACTCTTTTTATAATATCATTTCTTTTTCTTTTTATCAAATTAATTACTTCATCCTTACACCCCCGCTTTTTCTTCTCTCCCTTCTGTTTCTCTAAATAACTATTCCTTAAAAATATTTATACCTATACAATATCTCATCTACAATTAGGTGAACCCAGAAATATTATATTTTTAATTATCATTATTAGACTTTTTAGTTTCTTAGTGAAACTCAAGATATTTCTTACAAACTTTCCATCAGTTTATGACACTATTTCTCCGTCTAAGTTTAATCACACTTATTTTAATGATATCAGATGGACAAGAATTATTTTCTTCAAAATAAGTAATAAGTAATTCGTTTACTTGTTCTCCCACGATATAGTAAATGAAGGTTTAATTTTTTTTAGGAATAGGTATTCATAATTTTTACTGTGTTTTAAGGAAGACTATTTTTGAAAGAAAATACATATGATAATTTAAAAAAAATGTTAAAGAAACAATGTATTTAAGGAATCTTGGTCATAAAGAAAGTAAATCCTAATATATTTATGATTTATGATTATGTATAATATTAATTTTTATTTTTTATTAAAAATTGCTTTTTTCTCTCTTTAAAATTGGTTATTTTAAAGGAAGACATGTTCACCTTAGAAAACAACATAAAAATGATATTTTTTAATAGAAGTGAATAATTAATTCACTTTATAGAGAGAAAAAAAATAAGACATCTCAACTATCCAATTGTTGATATTTTATGTACATGAATAACAAATCGTAGATTTCATTCTTTTTTTTACTTAAAATCTAAAAAAAATGTTCTCTTAATTTTTCCTATTGGTAATTGGATTTATTTTATTGTTTTATTTTGTCACGGGATGTGTGGATTTGGTGGGGATGGGGAGGTGAGATATTTTATGCGGCACTTCACCTGAACATGTGTCACGCGTAGCTTCACCAGTTTTCTATTCACACATATCCCGTACCCTAGTAACCCTTTTCGTTCTCATCCAATTATTGTAATGCAGGCCCCACCCCAAATTCCTCTCCACTTAGTTAGCCAGTTTAGTCCTAATTCACTTTAACTTCCGAAGCTTAACCTCCAAAAATAAAGTTCCACAGATATTCAACAATTATTCTCATTAAAACAATTTTTACTAAAATTAATAACAAAATCTTTCTGACAGTCAGAAGAATGGATAACTTTGGCCTGTCTAGGGTGAAATCGGCAAGTCTCTGCCTCATGGTTGAGGCACAATCATAATGACAGGCAATTTACGAGGGGTGTGGCACCCAAAACGAGTTGTCTTGTCTTACATATCTTTGTTGCTTCATGAACAGCGTTATCATAAAATAAGCTACCAGAATGGTATATCAATGAAAGTGCAGCACAAACTTGCAATTCACATTGCCACCCTTTTCAGCCCTACTAACACCGCCCACAGGTGATTCCTACCTTAAACCAAACAATAATTATATTATCATATCTCCAATGGCATCCCATCATTTTCAATTTGGAGGCTGCTGGTTACTACATTTCTCGGTTCACAAAGAAACAGAAGAATAATAATGAGAACATAGAACCATAATATTTAAGATGTCAAATAGAAACCTAATAGGTAAAAACTAACTTGTTGAAGAGACTACATCAATCAAAACGAACTCTTCAACAATGCTTGTTCTGCATTCGAAGTACCACAAAAACTAAACGTTACTATGTCTCAAGGCCAAACGTAATTGTTCAATACAACAAAGCATGACCTTCATACAAAAACTTAACTTTCACTTTCACTTTTAAGGAAGTGAGGGCTAATCAAGCGAGCAATCTCTAGCATCTCAACTTGATCTTTCCCTGCAAACACCTTCTTCAGCTTCTCATCACAATTTATAGTCCTCTTGTCTGTAGGGTCCTATCAGAAGTAAAAGTAAAAATTCGGTTAAAACCAATTCAAGGTTATCTATATGTTGCTGAATAACAGCACCAGTTTAGAAAATATCAGATAAAACATCCCAATACATGAATGGCACACTGCATTTGTACAAGAAGAAGGAGTCTCAACATAAACAGCATACTAGCATAAGCCGTAAAATAAAAAAGAAAAAAAAATAGCAAATGTTTGTCAAACCCAGAAACTTTAAATGGCTCCAAAATTGACAAGAGAATTCCTCGACATCAACCATCATAATAAATCAGCTTAACAGAATTGAATCAAACTATTAAAAAGGGAATAGCAGATAGGCTAATAGTTTGTGTAGAGATGGAATGTATATTTGTAGAATAAATACAAGTAAGGTTAAACACAATGAGAAGGTTCTGAAAAATAAGACGCGCACAACACAGGGGTGTAGTTATGTCCAATGTACAGAAAAGAATTACTAGTGTATAACAAATAAAATATTGGCAATGGAGTAGTAATCCAGTAGGAAATGTTGAGTTGAATCCTGAGCGAGACTGGGCCTTACACATCTTAAAGCAAACCCTAATGTTAGTTAACAAGGTATGCAACAAAACAGAGCAGAAGAATAAGAAAGACAATAATGACAGTGGTTTTAGGGTTTGGAGAAGAAGGTAAACTAACCTGAAGATTGTTGTCCTTAATGTAAGCCCAAATCCGTTTGAGGACTTGGGTTCGAGCCATCTCGGGAGCGCCGACGAGGTCTTCCATCTCGGGGGAGACTTTGCGGGGTTTCATGATACCACGAATTTTGCGGGCTGGCTTAGACGACTGAGAGACGGCACAACAGCTAACGGAAATGGTTGGCATGATGTTGATGCGCAAGGCAGCAGAAGAAGGCCTGGTCCTGATGAAAGTGCGGATTTCTGGTGGTGGGAGAAGACAGGAAGAAGAACACAAGAAGAGCCCAGAAGACAGAGCCATTGTCCACACCCAAAACTCAATACACAATACACAATACACAATACAGCCCCTATCCTCTCCCCTCCCCTCCTTCTGCGCCTATATCTCTCTCCAATTACTAAATTACCCTTTCAACAAATTATATAGGATAAATTAATTTATACCACATTATAGGGACCCATCTTTAATCTATTCAAGTTTATAAAGTATTTGCATCTACTAACTTGTTTTGGAAACAAATTATTTTTCTTTAATAAGAATACTAAGTAATTTATTATTATTATTATCATCATCACTAAAAAAATACACAAATAGTGTAAAAAAATTTGCACAATTATTCAATCACAATCCATCATATATGATAAATTTGTTGACTTTTAAAATAATTATCTTAAAATAATTTAAACAATAATTTATAAATTAATGTTAATGTAAAACTATTTTACATTCTTAGTCTATAACATTAAATTCTATTATTATTATTATAGTCCTTAAATTTTATAACTTAGTATCATTTTAATCTCTAAATAGAAACTAAAATGACTATTAAATTTTAATTTTAGAGATTTATTTGACTTTTTTTTTAACATGATATCGCCTCACAAACTAAGGGACTAAAATGGTTTAGTCTAATTTTTTTCTACCACTTTTTAACATCATTTGAAACTAGCTCTTGAATTTATAAAACCAATCCAGAAAACTAATACTTTAGTCTTTAAACAACCAAAACCTTTTTCGGACCCAACATCTGCTGAGCCCAGCAAGTTTAAAATTATAATGAAAAAAAGGTGTAAATACCCAGGACCCAAAAAATGTTTAAGAAAACTCATGCTCTTTCCACTATCCTATGTTACTAGTAAACTCCTCTTTTATTTTATTTTTTCAGAAATACCCCAGAAAATACATTCCCCTTGCACACACCAGTACATCCTGCATTTCAAAAATTGCTCCCAGCGTCTGCGTTTCAAAATTATCATCAGCTACATTCCAAAAATTGGTCTACAAATTATAAAAAAAAAAATGTTTTATTCCTCGAATCAAGTGACTAGCCAGCCAAGCTTGCCCCAGATCAACAAAAAATATAAAAAACTACACACCTATGCGAGTTTGCTAGCGAAAAAAATCCCAACAATGGTGCAAAAATCGATTTTGTTTCTTGCACTCAAGCTTAAACAACTGCAGCAACTTTGGTTTCCATGCCCGCGATGAAGCAATGTTCAGGCAAAAGGAGAAAAGGGAAAGTGAAATGTGAATGATAACATGATTTTAGGAGAGGTGTGATTTTTATTTGATTCAAGGCATAAAAAGAGCAATTGAAAATCTTGGACCCCCTTTCCACTTCTTCTTAGCGGACGTAAGAACGTGAAGAATAAGGCTCTATTGATTTTGAATCAAACCGGAGACAATATGAACCACACAAACTAAAGTTATATATATATATATATATGTGTGTGTGTGTGTGTGTGTGTGTGTGGAGACAATATGAGGCAAGGTTGTGGATGGGTGTAGAGGGTCAACATGACCAACATGACCACGACAACGTGTGTTTTCAACAATGGTACTCAGAGTGTGTTTGGACAACATGTATTTGTTACACCATTGAGAAAATGCTACTCTTCATTTGAGAAAGATTGATTAAATATATAGTATTTTTTTTGAAAGGATACTCATAAGACAAATTTGCTATAATCTACTTTTCTGTGCTAATGATCCCCATTTGCCTTCGACTAAAAAGAAATGTAATCTCAAGACAAACCTCCCCAGTGGATGTTCGGAAATATTGCAAGTTTCATGTTTTGGGAAACGTCATTCGAAGAAGGTATGAATTTGCAATAAAGAGATTTTTTCTTTTTTCATTTGGGCTCTCAATCACCAGTGGCCCAAGCCTCACATATTCAACCTTGTGTTGGCACCTTTATGTGCAGTGCGTTTCTGGCTGCTTCACCTTCTCAAGTAAAGAGATTTACTTCCTGTACCCAAAAAAATTCTTCATACACCCAATAGAGACACAATAAAAAATAAAAAATGTCCTTAAGTATACTGATGCAGATCTTGAACATACGACCTTCATGTTATTAGTAAAATATACTAACCAATTGAAATAATATACCAATTTTGTTAACAGTAATTAATGTTGTTGTATATAACACTAAAATTTCTAATGTGTATCTAATACACGTATAAGTTTACATAATAAATTTTGAAACAATTAATTTTGATCTAATAATGTATTTTTTTACATATATAAATTTTTATTAAACCTATGATTTTTATTTAAAATTTATATATGTAAAAACAATATTATTAAATCTAAATTAATTATTATAAAATTTATTATGTAAACTTATATGTGTATTAAATATATATTAAAATTTTTACTATTATATATAGCGGCATTAATTATTTTTAACATAATTGTTCTATTTTCTAAGTTGATTGGAGTGTTGTGTTAATAATATGAACGTTGAAACAAAACAAAAATTGATTTTTTCTTTTCTTATTATTGGGTGAGGGCAAGTCTTGACACAGTGGTAAAGTTATGTCTTGGTGACTTATTGGTCATGGGTTCGAATCCGGAAACAACCTTTTTGCATATGTAAGAGTAAGACTGCGTACAATATCCCTCCCCTTTACCTGTGCGTAGCGTGGAGCCTCCGGACAATGGAGTACGTAGTTTTTTAGTTTTCTTTCTTCTTATTACTGGGTGCAGAAAAAAATAAGCTAAGTGCAGTGAGAAAATCCCTCAAGGAAATTGCCCCAATCCAGTACTAAGTCCTTGCTTGAGTGGGCCACCTTCTTTGGGCCGCCCATTCTACTCTCTGGAATTTCGGCCTTTCGCCATTTTATATGTTAACTATGATGAATTTTAATCTAGTTTGATCTTATACAATAAATATCTGTACCAAAAACATAATATCTCTAGTCTTCTTCAAGTAATTAACAATTTCTATTCTCTGTTATTTTTGGAGAGGGTTATTAGTACAAATAAGCTGATCATATTACCGTTTAAATATGAAAACGTGAACAATAAGAAATTGAGCAGCAACAATCTAAGTTATAATTGCTCCTAAATAACAGCGACTGAATGTTCCTTTCTTTAATTTCCATCCATTAACTAAGAATTTGTTGATTAACGACGAGGATGATTGATGGGAGTGAATACAACTAGGAAAAGACACGACGAGCTAACAAAAGGAGGTTGAAAAGTAGTATCGACATTTAAACTAACCAACCCAACCAAACACGCCTCTTTTTTTAGTTTGATTCTGACCCACTTTGGTTAAAGTTTTATTGCACACTATCAGCAAAAAAGGACGACACTGCAAGCTCAGTTTCAATTTTATTTTTGAGTGTGGTTAACAAATATTATTTCTCATAGCGGCAGTAAAAAGAGATATATATATGAATATTATTTCTCATGGTGGTTGTGAGGTTTATGAGTAAGCGAAATTGAGTTGGCTTTGAAAGTGTAGCAGTGGGTTGTTGAGGTAGATACTCCCTGTGTACACTTGGCTGCTATTCAGTTATACTTGAATATGCAAGAAACCCTTCTGAAATCAAAGTTCGAACAAACTGCTTATATATATGAGTATGACGGTGCTTAATAGGGTGAGATATCTAATTATTGAAATAATGGGTTAACCTCTCTAAAAGTCAACACAGAGAGGGTTTTTGTTTGTCGCCACCTGCCCTTTGGATGAGTATATGTAGTACAACTAGTGAGTCTATATTAATTAAGACAATCCATGCAATGCATGACGAATTACTTACTGCTAATCATGCATGTTTTCCCAAAGCTGACATGAAATTGGATTGTTTTCTAAGCAAAGTCTTCTCCGATGGCAATAACTTTTCCTCATTAATTAATACTATTCCTATTGATGTTTACATTCAATCAAAAGCGAGACAGACATGTGAATCCAAATAATCATGTTTATTGCCAGCAGAGGCCCAAGTCCCCACCATTATTTGGGGCTATGGGGCTTTGATAATGGCTGTTACTCATTAACTATAATCATCATCATCATTATCAGTTGTAAGTTTATCAATATTTTCACTCAACTGATGATGATTCTATAAATATTAGTATTTATTTTAGCAAATTACTTACTGTCTAACGGAAAGCTCAGTAGGACCCAAGAGCCAAAATGAGTATGTAATATGTGGTGAGGTCGTCCAGATCCACCTCACCAACCAGTCCTTCAACGTGAACGTGCGTGGCGTACAAATTACACATTCATATGCCTAGAGGTCCAGCACAAAATCAAGCCGTATGACCCACTCTTATCACCTTGTTACTTAGCTTATTTCGGAGCAAACACATACATGCATATACCTGTTTTCAAAATTAATTAATTTTACAAGTTTCCATCGGGCATAATTCTTCAAAACCAAATACTCGATCCTATGTATAATCAATTAAGTTTCTTTAATAATGCATGGTAATTAAGATGATTCGATCGAGTGTTCTGTGGAAAATGATTCCGTGGACTTTACCAGTTATACAGTTAGCACGACGTACGCCATGTTCATAAGAAATTGGGACGTATATATGCACTTCAAAACGAACCAGCTAGCTAAACACTAATTATATCCTGGAAACCCACGTGCAGGCGGATACACACGAAGGAATATTTTAATATATATTTTTTTAGACAATAATTTTTTAATATGATAATAACTCGAATCTTGTGTAAATTATTAACACTAACTTATTTTTAGTATTCTTTAACATTTTCTTTTATTTTAAGTTTCTACTTACCACCAATATATAACAAATTTCATATATTAACAATAAAATAAATTTAATTGTTTAGTTTTTATTAGTGTATTTTTTGTTTAATAAAAAATTAATCTAGTGATATAAATATTATGAATTTATTAAGATATATATATATATATATTGTAACAATGTTACATTAGTTTATTATAACATATAAATATATTAAAAAAATTACAGAAAATATATAATTACTGATGGATAATTAATTGGATAAGTATAAGACATTTAACAAGGCAACATTTGTAACATATTTAATAAATCATGATCAACTATTCATTTATCAAGATTTTTGGTGGACTGCATATAAGTTGTCCGCGTGTAAGAAGGGCTTTTAAAATTTGACCTATGTTTTCTGTCCAAAATTAAATTTTTATTTGTGAAAATGTATTTTTCTTACACATAAACCTAAATTGAATGATCTAGTTTTGATATGAAAATGATGTGTCATTTTATCAATGACAAAGAGTTTTAAAAGAATTCATTCAAATAAGTTGATTGAGTCGACTACTGAATAATATATAGTTATATGAGCGGAGTTAAAAACAAATTCTAATAAGAATATTTATTAAGCATGCACCATGCATTGCCTAGTATCTTTCGAGGCAGTAAAATTATAAAATAACAATGAAAAATAATGTAAAATTGTATATAGTAAAATGATAAATAAAAAAAAAAGATTGTTTAAGTGAAAATATGTGTGAATAATATATGTTGTTGTTTAATTTGAAATCCAAGTGAACCCAAAAAAGGAAACTAAGGGTTGATATTGGCATGCTTAGCTAAATAAACAGTTAGCAGGATGGCACTATGATTTGGGTGGTTAGAGCCGTGCTATCATAATTGGTGGTGGGTCTGGGTACTCATCGTTTTTGCTCCATTTTTCAGAAGAAGAAAAAAAAGGAAGTTGAAATTACAAATCACCTTTTATTCGTTGTGCTGTCTTTAGCGGATAACTTTGGCTGCCTATTATCCGTGGAAGAAATGTGAAATATTAGATGATTATTGCATCCTAGAATCAGTTCATTTGACAATATAATGGTTTGAAATTCATCCTAAAATACCGTGCAAATTGTCAGTTGTAAATAAAGGATAAATAGTGAAATCTATTCATGACAGAATGAGACGCTTATTAATTAGTATTCAAAACATGAAAAATTTAAATTTAATGTTTGAATTCTCTAAAATTTACAAATTAATATCAAGTTGAGTCTTATCAAATTGATTCCTAAATAATTTTGAAATAACACTTATTTTGGAATAGAAGAGTGTCATTTATCTCTCTAAATGATGACTCATTTATTCTTCTATACACTACTTTCATTAAATATTAATTAAAGATGATATTAGAAAAAAGTATTTAATAAATATTAATTTTGTAAAATGATATATGTTTTGAAACAAGTCTCTTTTCTAAAAGGACATAGTATGTTAAATGGAGGTAGTATTAATTTGTTAAACTTAATTTGATGAGGCCTAAGCCAAATATATACAGGACATGCATTTGAAGAAGGATAATAATCATTCCAGGTGGCATAAGGATAGTGGTTTATGGTTGGTTATGTTGAGAGACATTTGATGGATGGATCCATCCCTCCGTCCGAAGCCAGGTAGGAAAGATGTGTTTGGTAGGGAGGTTGCGTTATGGTTATGTTATGTGTTATGAGTGTAAGTGGTGGCTATATAACCTGTCCCCTGCTTCACTCTTAAACTCAAATAAAATCTCTTCCCTGCCAGCTGCGCAGGTTAAGCAGAGAAGATGGACACTCATTTGGTTTTGTTGGTTGCTTTCATCTTCACTATAGTTGCCGCCGTTGGAGCCCAAGGCCCATCCACCTCTCCTGCGCCTCCCACACCCCAATCCTCTCCACCTCCTCTTCAATCTTCTCCGCCTCCTGTCCAGTCTTCACCACCTCCCCTCCAGTCTTCTCCTCCCCCTGTTCCTTCCTCACCTCCACCTGCTCAGTCTCCCCCACCAGCCCCACTCAGCTCTCCTCCCCCTTCCTCCCCTCCTCCGGCTTCTCCACCACCCTCATCTCCCCCCCCGGCGTCTCCTCCCCCTGCCTCTCCTCCTCCCTTTTCACCACCACCAGCAACTCCCCCTCCCGCCACTCCTCCACCCTCCACCCCTCCACCTGCTGTTCCTCCACCCGCATTGACCCCTACACCCCTGTCCTCTCCACCATCCACTTCTCCAGCTGCAGCTCCTGCCAAGGTGGTTTCTCCTTCACTCTCTCCTTCCTTGGCTCCCGGCCCCAGCCTATCCACCATCTCTCCCACTGGCGATGATGTAACTCCCTCTCTTCCCATCTCCCTATGCATGCATTCATGCCTACATACATACATACATACATACATACTTTTTCATCAAATATTGTAACCTATATTTGAAAATTTAGACCAACTCTAAGTATGACCTCTTCTTTGAATTGTACATATCCACCTTTATTTTTAAGATCCATACTCTGCTTAATTAACTTCAAACCAAAAACACTTTCGACTTGTTCAAGCTCCACAGATAGGAGGCACAATTTTGAATTTTACATATCAAAGGTTTTACATCAGTTTTCTTTTCATTTTTTAAAATATTTATATATTTTTCTTATGCTTTTATTTGACAATTATATGATAGCTAGGATTATACTGACAGGTGGACCAGCGGGTGAGTATTGTGGCTAAGATACAGAGCAATCTCAACCATCATTATGTCGATTTTATAAAAATAAAAAAATTAAAAGAGTTTAAGACCGTTAAATGTTCAAACCGAATCTTATTCCTAGTGATGGTATAGGTAAATGTGGATCTGAATCTGAATGTGTTGTTTGATGTGATTGAGTGGGTAAATTACCTAAATATGATATGATAGGATGATGCATGCCTCGAGCAAAAGCAACATATATACCTAAATACAGTACCAGTTTATGTCGCCTTAGCATACAAATTGAATGTAAAAGGAAGTCGCTTACTCTTTTCCACGTGCGTTTTCACTTGTACAAGAAGTGAAACATTATTTGCACAGCTTTGCCAGATTATCATTTCATTTCATGAATATTTAAAAAGTAAGCTGCTAAATTAATGCACTTAATTTGTGGCGTTGCAGAGTGGGGCTGAAAAGTTGTGGTCCTTTCAGAAGATGATTGGGAGCTTAGTATTCGGATGTGCTTTGCTGTCCATGTTGTTCTAGACATCATCGATCTGTCTTCGGACTTGCAGATTTTTCTGCCAATTCATGTTATTTTGCTATTTACCTTACCTTTATATATTATTATTTTGTGGATGTGATCATGGGAGTTTATTAATTACGGTATTTGAATTATATACGTACATTGCTTGCATTCTTGGGAGATTTGAGGGGAGGTTTTTTGTATTCGAGGGCAGTTATTTTGTATGGCACTATTATTAGTTTATCGATCGTTGCATTCGAGTATTTAATGTCTTCCATTCATTATTTTATTTTTATTAATTAGGATACTGCTATTTTACACAAATAATAATACTGGGTGAACCTCTACAACTTTACTTTTAGATCCAACCAAGAACTCCTCCATTATATATTGGTATTCTTTGCTTTTGATCCTCTGTAAACCTCTGCAACTTCACCTTTAATTCACATCTCCCACCACCGAGTCATCAAGCTAGCATCACAAAACCATGTCCTCAACGCGCGTAACCATGCATGCAAGTAGCCACCATTGTATGACTCCAAGTCTCCAACAATGCTATACTCTCCACCACAAAAACCTGCATCTTCTCTTGGTATAAGCCTCACCCAGTCGTCTCATTATGTTTTCGTTGCCAACCATGCACAGTGCCATACCAAGAGCATATACAACAAAGGCCTATGATCATTAGCCACGAAGACCTCACACTGCCACACACGCCCTGAACTAGATCATCCCAATTAAGACCCACCATCACATTGATGATTGAACCTTGAGCACCAAAGGTACGTCTTTACCATCATATATAATAATATAACCACTACCGAGCCCACCAACCAACCCACCATTCACATCGAGATTTCAGGAATTTCAATCTTAGGAACAGTTTTAGCTATTTTAAAAAATTTGTTGAGACGAAAATGAAAAATATTCATACGATATACTATAGTATATCCAAAGGGAAGCGAATTACTGCACTGATTTCCTAGCAAAAAAATTGTGTAGCTAAATTTGGTTTCTCTAATGTTGATGGAAATCAGACATGTCTTCTAGCTCGTTGATTCTTTAGGCATTCTTCCCCTCGGGAGTTTGTTTTCCTCTCGTTTCTTTTTCCTATAAAAACCAGTAGTTAACATCCAAGAAATTGCTATTGCTTAATAGTCACATACATAAGTTACTCACAACATACATAGAGTCTAAACATAGACACAAGTTACATAAAGTTGTATATATATTGTGATAATTTTTACCTATAAGTGTTAGAAATTGACTTAAACATTAATGATAATGATCTAATTTTATTTTCACAAACCATAAATTGTGATCACTTGTCTAAGTGGTTAAATGTCATCAAAGAAGATTAAATTCCTGGAACAAAATAATGAAAGAAACCTTGTAGAATTGTAAGAAGGTTGCAACAGAATTAACTGCAAATGGATCTTTAAAACTAAGCGTGACTCTTATGGAAACCTTTAATGTTGCAAGGTCAAATTTATTATTAAGGATTTTACTCAAAAGGATGACATTCTGACATTGATTATAAAGAAACGTTTTCACTAATCTCATAAAAGGAATATACAAATTTGAATAAGATTATTATCGATGGTATTTGAAGTTTAATGATACTATTGTGTGTGTGTGTGTATGCATCTGTGTGTGCATCTCTCGTAATTTCAAAACATAAATATGTGATTGGAATAAAAATATTTTAAAATAAGTCACAATGATTATTTAGGCATATATCATAAAAAGCATATATCAATAATATCCTACATAGATTTAGGATGAAAAGGTGTTCAACTTCATCTATTCCAGTTATGAAAAGAGACAAGTTCAGTCTCACAAAATGTCCTAAAAATGATTTGAAAAGGAAACAAATGGAAGTACCTTTGTATGCATCAATTGTTGGAAGTATCATGTATGCTTATTAGATATGTACTTGACTAGAAATAAACTTTGCAATAGGACTATTAAGAAGAGACCAAAGTAATCCTTGGATAAAAATATTAGAAATTTGCAACAATTTTTTTTTTAGACATTTGCAAGGAACAAAGGATCACATGCTTTATGCTTACATATAAAAAAGGTGATTGGGTATTTAGACTTGGACTTTGTTGGATGCCTGGACATAAGAAAATTCACCCTAAGCTATGTATTTCTTTTAGGCAAAGGAGTTGTATTGTGGAAGAGAGCAAAACAATATGTTGTTGTTGAATCCACCATCAAAGCTAGATTTGTAGCATATTTTGATGAAAAATAGGAAAAAATGGGATGGAACTAAGATGGAAGAACAGGGTGGATCTATGAGGAGTATTTTCCATTGTAAACGAGTTAAATAAAATCAAAATTAAAAGTGTCAATGAGAATTGAACCTAAGTCTTCACACCTTTACCCTAATCCTCCATCATTAGGTCAACCCTAATGAGCTAAAGAGGTTAATTCTTACTATTGTGAAACAAAGTTAAGAAAGTGAAGTCTTATTTCTATATCTTTGAAGCAAATTAAAAGCACTAGAGACTCTGTAAAACTTCTATTATGGACAAATGTATGTGTTATTTCTTGATGATGGTGAGAATCATTAATTTCTAAGATACTAATAGTCATCTATTATTATGAACCCTAAAAAGTATAGCTCACATATATATGAAGAAGAAAAAAAGTAAGAATATAAAATAAATATAAGAGAAAGAGAACATGCATAAACAATAATTCTATTATTATATGGTTAGAGAATTGCAACTTAGTTGAAAAAACCAATTAGTAGACATTTGATGGGTTTCTTCTAGCTTCAAATAAAAGATATACCAATTATCATAACTTCATAGGCGTGCAAGTTCGAGAATAGATGCAAAATAAGGCACGTGAAATCAAGGTAATTAAATTTGAGAGTCTACATAGATTTGCGAGAGCTCAATAACTCGACTTGTGGACTCGTAAAAATCTATTTCATGAAGAAGATAGAAGTTTTTGTAGTTGTAGTTTACGTGATTGATAGTCTTTTGAAGAGGCAACAAATTGAAAGGAGATGAAAAAAGTGAAGTGTAAAAAAATAAAAGGCGTATGTTGCTTATTAGGCTTTTATTTAGTTTAAAGTTACATCCCAAAAACTAAATAAAATAAAATATCATAAATAGATAAGGCTTAAGCTAAATGAGTATGTTTTAAAACTCACATGACACTACTTAAATCATATGCATGCGAGTTTTTAAAATATCCTAAGGCAACCCGCAAGCCCAAAACCTCAACGCCGCACTTGACCCGATCTTCCTTTCAAGCCCAAAATCACAGTGCTGAAGCAGAGTTTCTTAAAAATAGATACACAAAAGAGGCAAAATGATTTCATGTCAAGTAAATATGAATTTTGGATAGCATTTGTAAATTGCAAAATATGCATTACTCTTGTAAGTGCTTGAGATGCTCCAGCAGCTTCAGCATCGCCTGAGTCCTGTATCAAGAAAGAATTAAGATTATGATCCATGAAGTATTGAAGTTGGAATTCATATAATAGTGTGGCGGTACGTACGGTACCCATGATGATGCATGCACACTTCCTTAAGCTTGTGCTCATTAGGTCGTAGAAATGATCCTTAACCAGGCACAGGACCATTTCAATTACCTCTGTCTTCCCCAAACGTGAAAGCAATCGTGCCTTCACATCTTGAAGCCAATTGAAATTGTGATTGCACAATACTCTTTGGTGAACAGAAAGCAAAGTGCTATTGGCTGGTGGTGGAATTAGATCGGCGAAGGCATAAAAATCATTTGAAACAGAACATAACTTGAATTATAATTATATAGAGAGACATAGGCGTTTGGAATTAAATGAAATTCAACACACACACATATATATACATTAATTGACACTTTGGAATATATACATGTTCATATCCATCCGTTGTTTGAATTCTATTACTATTAAAACTGTAAGGGTTGAAGATATATAGAAGAAATTAAATTATCTAGTTGATAATCTCTTATTGCTTATTATAAGAAACAAATTAGTGTATTTTACATTATAACTTGTTTCAAGAAGAATATAGATAATATTAAATACAAAAATTAATGTATTAGGGTGATGACATACATCGTTTGTTCATGCATGAAGAAGGAAGAATGATCACGGTTCTAAAGTTAAAGCAAATAAAACATAAATTTTAGGTCCAGCAACAATTTGTTAAAATTTTATAAAAAAAAGTCACATTTATTAAGAAAAATACATATGTAATATATAATTTTTTCATTTAAAATAAAATATTTTTCTTAAAATTTATTTTAGTCTCACTTATCATTGAATCGACCCTAAAAGGATGCAACTAACATCATAATATTAATAGTTTTTTCAAAGCTTAAAAATTATTATCCGACAAAACCAATAAATATTTAGCCATTATTTAAAGCAATTTAAAGATTGAAATTTTATATTTAAAAAAATATTTATTGCATTTTTTATTTTTATTTTAATCTTTTACATATTTTTTTTCTCAATAAATCTTCCATTTTTCATCCCATTTATCTAATACTCCTTTTTTATATAAACACAAAAAATAGATGTGATGTAATATATATTAACTGAAAACAAGCAGTTCAATAAACAAGATCCTTTTTTTCTCAATCAATAAATGGTATTGATATTCTGTGTAGTTAGCGATTTTTATAATTAAATTTACACATATTTTAAGTAAATAAATGCCTTTTATAATTCTTTTCTTTCCTTTTTTTTTATTTGGTCAATGAATAATTTCTTTTAAAAACAGTAAAACATGGGAAAAAAAATCCAAATTTAATAAACTTAGCATTTAAAGTCTCAACAAAGACAATTAATGCTATATATAAATAATACAACTAATTCATTAAAAAAATACAATTAATAGTGATTTAAAGAAAAAAAATAGTGAATAAAATAATATTAATTAACACTTTCCCTGTTGTTAATATTGGTCTACTTAAAAATTAAGATAGCATATATGGATTAAGAATAATATTAAATGTTCTTACCACGCCTTCTAACTTATTTTTTGTAGGGTAAGTATTGAATTTTTTATGTTTTTAGAACATCAAATATATTTATTTTTATTTAATAGTTTTTAGAAATATTTAGAAGATTTTTGGAGGATGTAGTGTGCATTGCACCAATCAAGGTCTGCATAATTTTGAAGCCAACCGTTGTAGCTAATTATATGTCTTTTGGATTATTAAACATGTTTTTTTTTGTGATTAATGTACATTACGAAAATTGTTCCTAACACGTACTACATACTCATAGAGTTAGGAATGTAATTAATATTTTTGTTTACGTTAAATTTATTTTTAACTCCTTAATAAGACTTCTATTATTATTTATCTCATTTTGTGATAAACATAAGTTAAATTTTATCTTAATTTTAACTTATAAATAAAATTATTTCACTTATTTTTTATTTTTTTCATAAAAATATTTTGTAAAATTTAAGGTCTTATGTGAGAGATATATGACTTATCAACTACTAAAAATAAATAATTAATGACTATGAACTAAATTGCAAATGAATCGTGGATTTAAATGAAACGAATTTGAAAAATAATTGTTATTTAATGAGAGTGATATTTTAAGAGGTTAATTAAATTACTAATGTAAAAGTATTATCTGAATCTTACTCATTGCGAAAGAAAAAATAAAAGAGTAAAAAAAGTGAAATCTTGATTTTTTCTTCTTTAATAAAAAATCAATGTGAGTCTCGTTATAAAAATATACACGCATTGTTTTCTTTTAATAGCGAAAATCATATATTTTTAAAGTAATGTCTAATTTTCTATGATTAAGATCTCTAGAAAACTAGAACTTACATTTGAAGAAATTTATCCAAATCACAGACACACAAATGCCGACGGTCGTGAAGGATAACTGAAATGCATTAACTATATCAAATAAAATCATCTCATTCAAATGCTTAATTAACGTGCCCTTGTTCTTTTAAGTCAACAATCAGAAGAACGATTGTAGGTTCACCAAAAACAAAAGAACGATTGTAGTTAGATCGTTGCGCACTAGGCTCACGAATATACAAATTACAAAGAAAAAATGTAAAATTCGAACATCATTCGAAAGGAAAGCACTAAATGCTACATACGAACAAAATATTAGTAAGGTGAATATTCGTCATCTATTACACATACTGAAAAGAGATTATCTAAAGAAAAGAAAATATAAGAATTGATTTTTTTTAGGCAACCCTAAGAATGGATATTTTAAATCCTGAAATCCATGTATAATGAAAAGGAAAATGTAATAAAGAAATAAGAGAGGCTAAAATACAACTTTAATATTTTTATTTTGACCAATCCGGCCTTTTGATTTTAAAATAAAGACATTTAGAGAGAGAGTGTGTGTATATGATTAGGATTTTAAAGATTTTTTTAATAAAAAAATATTGTGGTATTCCATCCGGATTTTTAAATGATATAAATAAGTCTTGAAATATTCAATTAAAATTTTTATTTTTATTTTAAAAATAACAAAGTCCGATAGTATTCAATTAGAATTTTTTATAAATTATAAAAAATCTTTTAGTATTAAAAAATATACAAATTTTAATGTATTATTTTTTAAGAAGGATTTCAATAAATTTTATAAGACTTAGTATAAAACATCCACCAAATAATCTCATTCAAACCCTTGAGATTTTGCTATATATTTTTTCTTTCTTTTTCTATTTCATACCATACTTTATTTTTTCTCATCACCTATACATTCTTATCTCTTTAATATTCTTAAAGATACATGTATCATATATA
>PYAF01005490.1:1200502-1210665 GCA_007407185.1 Glycine tomentella
TTAATATTTATCTTATTTTTCTTTATTTTCTAAATTAAATTAATATTTGTCTTATGTGCTAAGATTAATCATATTTTTCTTATACATACTACATTTATAACTTATTTGACGCAATATTTTTGTAACTATCATCCTTAATTTAATAATTTTATTGTCTACATAACTCAGTAACCCTTTTACCAATTTTTCACTCTCACTACTCCATTCTAGTATATACTTATTATTGCATCTCATTAAAACATATCATCAAATTTATTATAAAATAATTGTAGTAATTATAAAAATCAGAGAATTAATGCAGAGTTTTAAATCAATTGTTCAAATGCAAAAGTGAGAATCAATTATTGCAAGAAATGTTAGTATAACAGAACATAAAGATAGAATCAATATAACTATTAAAAGATTAAAAAAATTATTTTGATTTTACTTTTGTAATTTGAATATGTTTTAAAAAATTCACCGAATCCTTTCAAATCATATAAATATATAAATTCTTTTTAAATCCATTAAAATTCACAAGATTGTTTTATGTTAAAATAATCTTTTAAAACTCTAATCCAATATACCCCTTAGTTTTCAATTTTAAAATATATGTAATTTTCGTTCAATTCTCAGTTTTGCTTTTATTTATTTATTTTTTGTTACATTTTAATTAATTAAATAATTTTTTATAGTATTTTAAATTAATATATTAGGGCTAAGGTGCAAATAAAAGAAATAAAACCTATGTAAAACTGAAAATTGAACCAAAATTATAAATTTTTTAAGGTTGAAGGATTAAATGTCTCTATTTTAAAATGAAAGATCAAAATTACAAATTAAACTAAATAGGAGGACCAAAGTTGTATTTTAGAAGTAAAACTGAAATTCAAGAACAAGCCATTTCTGAAAGAGAGCATGTGCTCAAGCACTTCAACTGTCTGCTGAACTTGTAAAAAACGCCAGACACTAAGTCTGCAGTGACCATGGTTCCTCTATAGTGTATTCTTTTTCTTAGAGTTGTACTCGTTTGGTCTTCGGACCATATACCAACCTCCTGAAGATCCCCTTCTCTCCAGCATATGTTAACTGTTGTTCCTCCACGAGCCTTTAAGCCTTTCAGGGAGCCATTTGGCCATTTCTCCCAAGGAAGGGCAGGAAGTAAGAAAAGATCGCTCAATGTACTCTGAACAAGCATTTCTGCAACTGCCGCTGCAAACCTGACAAGTGACAACCAAATAATCCTGAGTTGATGCTCAATCTATCACTGACACTGCCCATTTGTGCTACAAGGCCAATATTAACCTTTCTCTTGAGATTATGAAAAATCAAGTGCAACAAGTGTGAATTGTCAAGTGAAAAACATAATTCTAATGGTTAAGAAAAACAAAAATTTCAATTATGCAAAGAAAAGAAAAATAGCTTATATTTGAAATTATTCAACTCCAGGTATGTTGTTTTGGCATGTAATAAATTATCGTCCAAGTAAAATAAATGCTTGGATGTTATAGTGACTTATTAAATTTGCAAATAGTTTTTGTCATGTCAATGATAATGCCACTGAATTGGAGTGAAAATAAAGGCACAAACGTATCACTTAAGTGGGCAAGTTATTTGTAGTTTGCATGCAGCTCTAGAAAACAACTAAACAATTTACCCGAAGTTGGCATCGATCTGAAATGGTGGGTGTGCAGCAAAAAGGTTGCTGTAAAGTCCACCTTGAAATGGTCTCTCATGATCTGGATCCACCAAGTTGATCAAGTGCTTGATCATCTTATATGCATTAGAACTGTTTTGTAGCCGTGCCCAACAAGCAGTTTTCCATGTGGTTGACCATCCAGGACCTTCCTCTCCTGTTTGCAAATTTCAATGATTATCCAGGTAATTTTTTTTAGGTTTAAATATAATTTTGTTTTCCTATTTTATCAATCCGTAATTTTGATATTCCTATTTTAAAATACAAATATTTAATATCCTATTTTAAGAAATCCATAATTTTTGTTCTATCTTCAATTTTATTTACATTTATTTCTATATTTTAATTAATCAAGTCATTTATTGGTGACACCTTAAATTAAATAAAAATAAAAGAAATTAAACATAAGCAAAATTGAGAATTGACCAAAATTATAAATTTTCTAAAATAAGAAAATTAAATACTTTTATTTTAAAATTCAAAAACTAAAATTATAAATAAAATAAAATAAGATGACAAAAATTATATTTAAATCTTTTCTTTTATGAGCAGACAAGCGTCTAAGAAAAGTAGGAGACTTTGACCAAACTGCCACATTTGGCAAAAAAAATTACCTGAATGCCACGCTCCCAAAACTTTTTACCAGACTGCCACGCGACCTATTTTGCTACGCCCTCCAGCGAAATAGGTTCGCTTACGTGGCACGATTCTGGTGGCCACGTAATTCGCTACCTGGCCCAGCGAATTACGTGGTCAAAGCTGTCAGTGATGCGGCAGAACTACACGTATTTCGCTGCTCATCCTAGCGAAATACGTGTACGTTACAAATAAAAAAGTGATCTTTACGTCCACGTGGCAGTGTTTAATATTATGTTTGACTCCTAAACCCATATTTTTAAAAATTACTTAAATAATACAGATTACAAAATTATTTTTCTACAACAAAATATCAAAATAAAACAATAACTCTACAATATATATATATATATATATATATATATATATATATGAATTGAAAGAATAAATTACAAATATTAAACACTACAAAAGAAAATACATAATAATTATTAATATAATAAAAAAAGAATGGGTAGTCTGGTAAAAAGAATAAATTACAAATATTAAACACTGCCACGTGGATGTAATAGTCACTTTTTTATTTGTAATGTACACGTATTTCGCTAGGATGGGCAGCGAAATACGTCTCGTTCTGCTGTGCCACTGACAGTTTTGACCACGTAATTCGCTGGGTCAGGTAGCGAATTACGTGACCACCAGAATCGTGCCACGTAAGCGAACCTATTTCGCTGGAGGGCATAGCAAAATAGGTCGCGTGGCAGTCTGGTAAAAAGTTTTGGGAGCGTGGCATTCAGGTAATTTTTTTTGCCAAATGTGACAGTTTGGTCAAAGTCTCGAAAAGTAGTGTATCTAACACAACTTTTTATTTCTTTAAAATAAAGGAGATATGCTTCCTTCGTACGCATACATCTACAACACAGCCTAGAACATGGGGCTCTGACAATGGATAAGATTTTCCAATCGACATGAAGGTACGATGAAGCGAACTGAGTACAGTTTATTAGAAATCAAATCAACCAAACTCTATCTAGAATTCTAGCAAGACAAAAATAAGCAATAAAATTATTCATCTTATACAAACCTCGTTTATGAAGGCTTTTTTCGGCAGCTTCGATAAGGGCTGGAGTTTCCTTAAAAGTAATCGTATGCCCTGGAAATAGACCAAATAGATGTGAAAGGTGCCGGTGATGCACCTCTGGATCCTTGAAATCTTTCACCTGTCTTCCACAAGAAAATCCATTATCTATCCAGCAATTTAGCGTATAAAAAATAATCATTTAATATAGCAAGCATCTTCCACATTTGAAGAAAAATACCCATTCCATAATGGAACCATCCTGGGCAATGTTGATTGGACGCAACCGTGGTTGAGCTTGACGAACTTCTCCAGCAATGTTATCCTTTGTTCTCCCTATAACCTGTTTTGGAATTACATTCAAATTTTGAGTAAATAGAACATCAAAATTGTTCTATAATTTGCTAGTTAACAGTTTAGCAATTTCACCTCAGCAGCAGAAAGAAATGTGGAGAAGACTTCATTTATGATTGCTACATCCATTGTGGATGACTGGCTTACACAAGCAGGCTCACCATTGGGAGCGATAAAATAATGTTCAGGGGAAGTTGATGGATTAGTTTCAAGATATCCTTCACTGTCTTCGATCAGCCAGCTCAACAGAAATGACACGCATCCTTCCATTAAGGGATATGCTTTATATTTGAGGAAATCCTGTTAGAAAAAACACGTTGCATCACTAAAATTTGCCTTTGTTAGTTCCAGCGGTATGTTAGTTCTGCCAAAATTCATTTTATCACGTTACACATGATTTAACAATTTCTTCCTCACTTACAATATTTAAATATTTTTTCAAATTAAAATTTGTATTTTATTTTATTTTTTTACATTAAAAGGCAACTTTAATTAACACCATCCAAATATATTTCAATATTTTAAAATATTTTTTATAAGCATTTCTAAAAACAAACTCATTCTTTTATGCGCGTCTTTCAAAATTAATCCTTCCATAAAAAAAATCAAAACTTTATCTGCACAAATTACCCAAACAAGCACAACATCCTAAAATGGATTAAAATTTAGAAGAATTCTTCTAAAGGCTACCCATTTTTCAACAACTTAGTTTTGTATGTTATCTATTTGTTAATTTATTTTGTTTTGCTCTGGTTTACCTCATTAGTTGATTCAGAATTAAGAAACTTAGACTTATCTCAACAGTTACCGCATCCATTGTGTAAGCATAGTGCTCCCATAGATGAGTACAAAGCCATGCTCCACCCATTGGCCACAAGGCCCACACAACATCACCTTGGCCCGCTGATGTTCTCGCCCATATATCTGATTTACTATGTGCCACCCAACCACTTGCTTGGTAATTCACCTTCAGTGTTCCATAATTGAATGAGAGAAACTCGAGAACATAAAGTATGTAAAACTCAAAGGAAAATTCATGAGAACAAAAGTAAGGGAGCAAAGACAAATGAACAGGTATCAGGATGGCTCAAGGCAACCTAACAGTGCCTCCAATTGTTATCCACTTTCCATGAAAATGATGCAGCAACAGCAACTACAACTAATTCAACTACTCCAACAAATATACCAAGTAGATTTTAAGTATAACTTGTTTGTTGTTTAGTCTTGCCAATCTAAGCGGTATTTGAATGAGCTTAGCCTGTGCACGAGTCATGGGTCCAATTTTAGGTTGTGATACTACATTTCTATTAAGTTTACTACAAATAATCAGATTGTAGATACTAGCTGTTGAATTTTAAAAATAGGCTAACTATAAGACAGCATCATGCTTAATTAAGATGGCTTTTGACAAAAAGGTAAAGAGAAGATAAATACTTACATGTGCAGTTTTACTGCCATTCACAGACAGAAGAGAAATGTAATCAAACAAGGGTTCTTGACACTCGCTAAGATTGCAAGGAAGAGCAGGCCAATAGTTCATTTCAAGATTGATGTTCAAGTGGGGAGCTCCACTGGGAAAACCAATGCAACCATTATTAGTCTCAATTAAAAAAAATTAATGCAAGGTTGCCTTGCAAATAAGTGGGGCAACAAATGCGGTTATAAATAAAAAGAAAATGAAAATAGAAACCTGATTAATCTCGACATCTAATAACAGATAGCAAGCCTTGTTTAAAAGCATATCCATTTGAAATAAAATAGAATGTAAACGTACTCCCAAACTGGCTCAAGATCTTTGTTCCAAATTCCCTGTAGGTTTGCCACCTGAGTTCCAGGACGTGAAGAAGAAATTAGCAAATAACGACCATACTGAAATAGAAGCTCCACCAAGGAAGGATCTTCATCAGTCTGAAATGATTTCACCCTGTCTGAAGTTGAAACTTGTGTTACAGTACTGTCTACAAGAGACAAATGAGCTACAGATGAGGTAAGCCTCTTCAATTCCAAAGACCTGTCCTCTGATATATTCGGCCGGGTGCTTCTCATAAGCTGCAGAGATACTCGGTGAAAAAGAGCCTGATAGTCATTTAAATGGCGTGCATAAAGATGAGAATATGATACATTGCTTATTGAGCTCAATGTAGTGAAACAATGAGAAGTAGGATCCTTTTTAGAATCTGAAGGTGCGGTAAATGGGCCACTGAAGGAGGAGGAAGCAACAAGAAGTAAAATAGCCGAATCTGAAGCCTCAACCTTCAACTTGTTATTGTCCAAAATATTGATGACTCCATTTGTGCCACCGATCTTCAAATCAAGAATTGCGGAGAATTGAATTCCCTGGGGATTGTGTTGGATCCTTTTGCCAGGACATGATCCCTTCATAATAATCTGATTAGTGGCATTTACGTAAGTTTGGTTAATGATTTTGCTGTGGAGAGAAACTGTAAATGAAAGTTTGGCCGGTTTACTGGAAGAGATTTGAGTGACAATGAGTTGATCGGGATAGGAAGCAAAGTGTTCCCTTGTGAATTGAACATCTCCGACAGAATATCTGACTTTGACAGTAGCAGTGTCCAAGTCCAGCTCTCTCACATAAGTTTGTTGGAGGCCGCCTGTGAGATGTGAGTAATCAAAGTCCAATTTGATATCGCCGAGAAGTTGGTAGGCCTAGGGCATCACAATTCACAAGACAATGAATGAAGATGGATGAAATGAAATTGAAATTGAAATGGTATTCTACCTCGGATGGATTTCCTGTTAAGGCAGAAGCAGCAGCAGTGGCTTGGGGATAGTGTTGCCGGTGAACGAGGTTTCTAACGTGAGAAAGTGCTCGTGGAGCCTCGGAGTTAGTGTAGTCTGCGGGTGTCCCAGTCCAGAGCGTGTCCTCTGAAGCCAAAATAGAATACAATGTGAGTAATAGTAGCATGACACGAATATGAAGATTGATTAATGATTACCATTGAGATGTATGGTTTCGGAATGGACGTGGCCGCAGACCATGGCTCCCAAGCGTCCGTTGCCAATGGGAAGTGCATCCGTCCAGTGCTTCCCATCTTCTCTAAACCTAATCTTCAAATTTCTACTCCCACGCGCTTCCGCTTCCAACGCCATCCTTCAAATGGCCATGTCTGTTTCAGCTCTTGCTTCGAACTTCAATAAGAGGGCAAGACCCAAACACTACAGAACTAACCTACAACACTACCAATTATAAAACTAAACCAACACTTCAGTCCACCCGAACTCATGGAAAATGAGAGAAGCCCTCAGTCCCAAGGCAATCTGCAATTCCATTTCCTTCCGGATTAAACATTAAGTTATCAAAATTCTTATTTAAATTCTTTTGGATTTTGTTGCCTTTTTAAAAATTCTTGAACCCAATACCTATCTGTATATAATATAAAAATCTCAATTCAATATTAAAAGTTGTTGTTACAAATAGTTTAACATTTATATTTTTTTTTGTTTAGACATAAAATCACTACTATTTTATTTTAAAATGGACCAACTCGATGGAAAAAAATTAAATGAATGACAATTAAGAATCTTCAAATATCTCTTAATTAAATAAATAAAAATCTCAATTAAATAACACAATTATTATTTTAAATTTTCTTAATTTTATAAACTAATGTAATAACACTTAACATCTTTTGAAACCAAAATAGTGTTTGGCCCTTAAAAAAGGTTAAACATAATTTTATATTAAAATATTTTATAATTAAAATAAGTTTTACATTTACAATTGATTGTTAAATAAACTAAAATTTTTAGCATTATGTTTTCCCATAATTAATTTTGTTGGAGTCATATGTAATTATAAACATGCCATTGTCAAAAAATACTATTTAAAACATAGTTTTATTTAGATATGTAAAAAAAGGATTAAGCAAGGCTGAGGCGATCGTGAAGAAAAGAGAAGAAATGGAGAAGGCGGTGAGAGCGTATGCGGAGGTTCTGAGATTGGTGAGGCTCTTACCAAAGGACAGCAGGGGTTATTATGCCAAGTACGCCCGCGAGAACTTCGTCAATTACCGTGATGTCGTTGATCCTTCTGATTTCGATGACCTCTTTCAACGCACCTATACTCATTCTCTATGGGTCCTTCATAAGGTACGGTACCTTACCTCCCTAGCTTCCTCGATCTCTCTCTTTTCAAACAACATTAAATTGCTATTTTTCATTAATTGCAGTATTCCATTGATAAATCTGCTGCGGATAAGCTCAAAGGGATATGCTGCACTTGATGCAATGTCAATTGCCGCCCAAGTGTTTGTTCTTATTTCTCACTCGTTCACACCCTTCCTTCCATGCTTGAGACGTATCTTTCTGCTTTAAAATTAAAATGTTTTCATTATCACTTGAACATGTACAACAAAACTACATACTCCTTTTTTATGTATCAGTATCTCTGAGGATGATAATTGCACATCGTTGAATTGGTTTCCCCTTTGCATTCCATATACAATCTCGCACCAATCATCCAACAATAGTCTACAATTATGCAAGAACACGCCATTATGTATTTCATTTTAGCTGAAAGAGATCTACCATGATCATCCAAGGATAACCTTCTTGAAAGTATATAAATGCTTGATAGACTGGGTAGGGGCGGAGTATTTGTTTTAAGACATCATATTACATTTTTAGAATCACATTACCAAAAATATTATAACTAGAAATGTTATTCTTGAACATTTTGTAAAATGTGTTTGATTATATTTTAATATTTTTTGAAATACCTTTTATAATTTAAATAAAAATGCAAGTTACAAATGTGAAAGAATATTTTCTCATATTTTCATGGGACTATCACTTTTCAACCCCTTATCATAAAAACAAAAATAGTCTAAAACACGACAATATAAGTTTAGTCACAACACAATCAAATTATAACACAGTAATTAATGTTTTGTTTTTTGTTGGTAACTACCATAATTAAAGTTTTTAACTTCTATGTAGAATTCTGGATATTCTTATTCTATATTTTAATTCTGATTATAAAAGTAATTTTTAATTTAAGGCTTATATACATTTTTTATCATCAATGTTAATTGTTAATTGTTATTTGTTAATTTTTGTTAAAATTTGAATGAGAGAATTTAAACTTACTACCTTTCTCCCTTGAAATTCTCATTTTCAATCATTAACTGAATTTTATAACTAAGTTATACTTAAAACTCTTCACTCTTCCTCAATGATGATGTATGTTCCAGAAATTAAACCTAGATCCCCCTTCACATTGGATGTACAATATTGTTTAGTTTGTTTGTTAATTTAAGTTTTGAAGTTAATTTTTTTTATTCATTCATTTCTATTTTAGTTTATTGTACTTTATTTTAAATTTTATATTTAAAAATAAAAAACAATGACAACAACCTCATGTTTTTAAGCAATTTCAAGCCCCCAATTTCGAGTAAAGCAAAATAGAAAAAGAAAAAATCACAGCAACCATTACTTTATCTTATATGCTTAATTCAAATTCTGAATCTTCAATGTCTGTCTCTTTCACTTTTGCTTTCAACCTCTTCATCCTTCTTATCTCAATAGTCTTTATCGACATCCATGTTTGCCTCTTTTGCTTTTCTCCATCAATTCCACCTTCGTCTAATAATAATAAATAGTCATAAATAAACTCACAAATTAAAGATGTGATTTATGTGTTTAGGGAAAAAGGTGTCGAGGTTGAGTTATTGTCTTATAGATAATGGATGTGGAGGGAAATCAGGAAATGTGTTCGTCGAAGAGAGAAAGAGTGACTATTTTTGTGAGGGTAAGAATGGAAGAGGTAGTAGTTGTCATTTTTTATGTCATCGCCTCTTCTTGTCCCTCGATCTGAATTCTTTTATTTTAATGTATTTCCCGTTGTCTTTCTCACCTTCCCTTCTTCTGCATCCCCACAACGACGTCACCCTATGTTGTCTTATTCCGCCTCCTTTCTCTCTCTCCATCTTTCTTGATCATCCTCGCTTTTTTCTTCTTCTTTCTATCCCATACTCTTTGTCACATTGTCATGTCATGGAAGGAGTTTTGACTTGCGTTTTCTTTTGGGACTTACCTATTATGGTGACATGGCTAGAATGTGCAAAAAAAATGTTTCAATGAAACATTTATTTTGTTTTTATATTTTTATTTTGCTTTACCGGATCTTGAGGGTTTAAATTCTCAAAAAATATATTTTGAAACATTATTTATTAATTTAAATTTTAGAGTTTAAACATAAATAATTAAGAAATCTAATCCAGTTAGTTGAATAAAATATATGAATCATTCTAAATTTTCTTGATATCATCTTCTATTTCTATAACATATCAAAAAATAAAATAAAAAAGTAATATAAATAGTATTTTTGAAACTGTCGAAAAACATACAATTTAATGTCAACTTTGATAACCAAATTGAATTATTTTTAAATATGGGTCTAAAAAATCATTTTAAATTTACAGACTAAACACATTTATTTAAGTTTTTTTTTTTTTACTA
>PYAF01005490.1:1210765-1221881 GCA_007407185.1 Glycine tomentella
TTTTTAATTAATGTACATCTATTAAAAAATAGTTAATCACATTAAATATATCAATTATTTATACTATTATTTTAAAATTGTTATTTTTTTATCTCTCTATTCACTTAATTGATTCTTATTGATGCTTGGAGAGAGAATAATTAAGTAAGAGTATATAGAGAAAAAAATATATAGAGAAAAAAATAATTAATGCATCTAGAAATTAAAAAAATTATAAAAAAATCAAATAAATTTATGAAAAGAGTTTTATAATTATAGAAGAAGTAAATGATATATCGTCTGGAGTATCTTGTTACTCATGCAAATAATGAATTGATCACTAGGAATTAAAAAGAGTTGTTTCTAAATTTCAGATTAAAAGTCACTTTTTAATTCAGGAGATAAAAATATAATTTAATTAAATTTGGAAGATAAAAAAGATACATACATAGCGTTAGGCCCAACTCTTTGTGTGATTATTTTTTTCTCCTAAAAAAAAGAAATTGGGTCAAACAAATTTATGTAAAAGTTTTAAAAAAATATAAGTAGCTTATTTAACAAGTTTAAAATTTAAAATTAAGTAGCTTAAAGAAGCTATATGGAGTAGCTTGTTTATTACATAAGCAGGGTTTTTTTATATTAGGAGAGTGTAATTAAATTGGTTGAATTGAGTGCGTTATTATCTTCTATTTTTACACATTAAAAAAAATGAATTCGAATTTTGTGCATAAATTTTAGTCATATCATTTTCATTTAATATAGAAAAAATGATTCAACAAAATATATGGCAGAAAGCCTTTTTTATTTATAATCGGGAAAAAATAGCATATGTTAAAATAATTTGCAATTTTTAAATTAATTTCACTATGATTTTTTTATTGGATAAAATAACTACTTAAAAAAAAAATCTTTTACCAAACAACTTGCATCTTAAGAGGTGCTTTAAGTTGAAAAAAATAAAAACCAACAAACAACGTTTACTTTTTATTAGTTGCTTCTTGTACAAACAGTGCTGGTTCAAATTCAAACAATCTTGGTGGATACACACCCTAGTTTCTCCTCCCTCAGAATGAGTTTAGACTCGTCTCGCTCTGGTAATTCTAAACGAAGTTTCTCTAATTCTATATCCTCCAACGATAACACTAAGAAGAAGAAGAAGAAGACAAGCCCCAACCAGAAAACCCTAGGCGCTGCTTGGGGCTCAAAGTCTAATTCCCGAAAACCCGCCTTCTCCGATTTTGCCAGGTTTTCTCTAATTCTCATTTTGAGAAATAATGTGTTACGCCGAGTGTTTTATTGACGCTGTACTGTAAATGGCAAATGCAGTTATATGACAGAGAAGAATCGGAAATTACGCAACCAGTTTGATGCTCAGGCTTCCACCTCATCTTTGACTTTAAGTGCCTCTCTATTCAGTGGAGTTTCAATTTTTGTTGATGGTTTCACGATTCCTTCCAACCAGGTTAATCGTTTTTCCTTTTTCCTTTTTATCATTCTCCCTCATTGCTTGAATTTGTGATTGTGAACATGGCCGGAAAGTAGGTATGTGGAGCGGTGGGTTTCTTAGTTTTTAATCACAATTTTGTAGAGATCATCGTTCCTTTTTAGGAATTAAGTGTGTCAGAACATTGTAAATTTCAGGAACTGCGGAGCTACATGCTAAAGTATGGTGGAAGATTTGAGAATTATTTCTCAAGACATCGTGTAACACATATCATCTGCAGTAATCTGCCTGATAGTAAAGTTAAGAACCTCAGGTTTGATTTTATGCCCTTATTTAAATTTGGAGATTTGAGTCCTACACATCACACTTTTGCATCACTTAAATTTAATTATTGGATGGTCCAATACAGAGCCTTCAGTGCAGGGTTGCCAGTGGTGAAACCCACTTGGATTTTAGATTCTGTTGCTGCTAATAGACTTTTGAGCTGTAAGTTTTTGCATTTCTCATTCGCTTATTTTCTTTTTCTTTTGAAAAAAATGCCTATTTTGTATTTTGAGAGGAAGAAAGCAGATGGAAAAATGTTTTGAATGCTTTCAACATTTCCACATATTCAAGTTTTACTATATGGTCCTGCCTTTTCATTTATTTGCTTATTTACTTCATTTTTTTCCTGGGTTTATGAATATATGATAATATTATATTTGGCTTTCGAAGTCATTGTGGCTCAAGTTATTCAAATATTGCTTTAATAGGGGTGCCTTATCAACTTGACCAGCTTGCTAATAACCAACCAAAACTGTCAGCCTTCTTCACATTGAAAAGTAGTAAAATGTCAGAGGATGCTAATACAAATGACCTTTGTCAAGTAGTATCAGATATTGAAGATTCATCCATGAGGGTTGGCCGATCAGATTCAGAAGATAGACACTTATCCAAAGTTGGGGATATGAGTGAACTTAGCGGGCAAATTAGTACTGAATCTGATGATACTATACCTGAGAATACTAATGCAATTATGATGGAAGAGCTAACTAGTGTTAGAGAGCATGCAGGAGGAAGCAATGCTGCTACTAAAGATGAGCGAAATGTCGAAGGTGAACTTGAACCCACTCATCAAGCACCTTCTACATCATTTAGTACTCCGTGCTCAGATGAGGTGAATGTAAAAGAATTTCCAAGTTCTTCAGGCACTAAGCCTTCTAAACAGTGTCATTCAACTCTTGCAGACCCTAATTTTGTGGAAAACTATTTCAAGGTAGTGAAGTTAGAACTTAGAAGATTTTGAATTTTCACATTGCTTGGTGAAATGGTGACTTTCTTGTTGATAACCTGCCTTTTTTTTTTTTTTATGTGGCTGTTATAGTAGTCATCTGATTTTTCTTTTACTACTCTTCAAGATATACTGATAACCAAGCATACAAGTCAATGATAATTATTTCTTGCATCAGAAGATAACATCTCTTGAAATTCAATAGATGAGGTGGATGAAGTGATTACCCCTGTGGCCGTGTCCATTATATTTTGTGTTTGCTGTATCAGTAAAAAAAAGAACAAAGAAATAAAAGCAACTGCTTGTGTGGGGCTGGGGGTATTGATCTTTCTATAAGCATGTAAACATACTTGTATGATATTGACTTGCTCCTCACTTTACTTCCTCATGATTTTACTGTGTCACGCGATCATAACTTCTCTTCCTCATGATTTTACTGTGTCACGCGATCATAACTTCTCTTCCTCATGATTTTACTGTGTCACGCGATCATAACTTCTCTTCCATTGTCAATATTACCAATCTTTTAATCTGCTCTGGGGATATTATATTGCAATATCCTGACTGAAGTTTTGTTTATGCAGAGCTCACGACTACATTTTATAGGAACCTGGCGAAATCGGTATCGAAAGCGTTTTCCCACCTTGTCTACTGGGTTTAACAATGAAAGTGCTAATAATAGTGCCTCTGATATTTCTCATAATTCAGTCATTATCCATGTTGACATGGTAAGATTTAATACATGGATGTTTAAACAATTATTGTTGTCAACTAATTTTCCTTTTGAGATTTTGGATAGATATGTAATTTAACTATATGCTGCCCCAGGACTGCTTTTTTGTCTCAGTGGTTATTAGGAACCACCCTGAATTGTTGGGCGAGCCTGTAGCTGTATGTCATTCAAATAATTCAAATGGAACCGCTGAGATTTCCTCTGCGAACTACCCAGCTCGTAGTCATGGTTGGTTATATGCCAAATTATATATGATAATATGACTCAGTTAGCTATCTTACTTGTTTGTCTTTTTTGGTATGTAACTTTTGCTTTTGATCATTTGCTAGGTATTAGGGCTGGTATGTTTGTTCGAGATGCCAAGGCTCTTTGCCCCCACCTTGTTATCTTTCCATACAACTTTGAAGCTTATGAGGAAGTAAGAATTAGTAGGGTGCCAATCCATAGTTGAGTGGCTTATAAAGCAGAATGTCAGAATATTTTATTTTATGTCAGCATATCTTTGTATATTTTTTCTCCTTTTAATTGATTTTTACAAATATGTCTTGGACATTTTGCAGGTAGCCGATCAATTTTATAGTATACTGCATCAGCGTTGCAAGAAAGTGCAGGTCTTTTATGATTTGACATTGCTTAAATGCATAAAGTTTTCAATTGACTTGTCCTTAATGCTGTAACTGCTACTTGATGCAGGCTGTAAGCTGTGATGAAGCATTTTTAGATGTCACAGATTCAGAGGTTGAAGATCCTGAACTCTTAGCATCATCTATTAGAGAAGAGATCTATAAGACCACTGGATGTACAGCTAGTGCTGGTATAGCTGGAAATATGCTTATGGCTCGTATTGCTACTAGAACTGCAAAACCGAATGGCCAATATCACATAACTACGGAAAAAGTACATGCTGGAGTTTCTTTTATTCAGAAATTGTTGTCTTTTTCATAATTTTAAATTTTTATTTGATTTTGTGGTGTAATGAAGGTATGATGTAAATCATGTTACAAGTCCTACATCCTTTTTCTTTGTAAATAATTTTCCTGTATTTAATGTGGCTATAATAGTGTCCTTTTTATGAATTTTATGCTGAAAGCTTTTGCTTATCTTAGGATATTTACAAATTGAAATATAGATGCCAATTGTTTCTTTTGTGATTCTGTATCTTAATAAATTTTCAATGAGAAATACTTACTGAAATACTGGTATGCTAGATGTGGAATTGTATTACTCTAGACCATGATGCTTTGGATTTCCATCAAAGGTGCTAATTCTAGGTTTCACCTGTATTTTTGGATGTATTGAAATTGACCGTTTACACTTCACTAGAAAGAGTGTTATGGTGATTTATATTACATGTTTTCAACTTATACTGTATCATTTTGGTAACATCTTAAAGATCAACTTACTATAAAAAATTGGGACTCTGATCACATCATGCCAATTATGATTTCTAGTTATTGTAGTATACTTGGATAAGTAAACCTACTTTTATTTTGTACAGCTTATGTATTTTCATATTATAGTTGATGTGCAGAATGTGTCAATGTCTTACTTGCTTACTTATTTATTTTGCCTTTCCAGGTTGAAGATCATTTATGTCAACTCCCAATTAATGCACTTCCTGGAATAGGGTATGTTTTACAGGAGAAGTTAAAGAAACAGAATGTTCACACGTGTGGACAACTACGCATGATTTCCAAGGTTTTACTATTCATTCACTTTTTTAATTTATATTTTCTTCTGATTTGTCCTTATATTCTGAAAGTTGTTGTTCCTTGACTCCCTTCTGAAGGTCAATTAATAATGTTTTCTTTTAGTCTGTTATAAGCATTCTTCCTCTCATTTTAGACATTTCTCTTTTGCCACAAGTTTGGGAAGGACATGGTTTGATTCTTGAATTTAGGACCCTTATTAAAAGAGAATAGAAACTAGGGAGAAAATATTTTTAACTTGTTGAAAATTTGGAAATTATATAGAAGACAATAATCATTGAAAATGAAAAGTTCATTTAAGCAAATAATAGGCTTGAATTTGAGGAAAGAACCTTCAAGAACTACAATCCAATTTTATTCATTAGCACAAACTTGTTTTTATGTTGCTACTTGGTTCATTCACTTGCATACTCTGTACTGTAGTCATGTTCCTCTTCCTTTTTGGGCCAGTAGTTGAAAGGCATTTGTAATATTTTATATTGTGTACCTTTATTTGCATCTGCAGGCTTCACTGCAGAAGGACTATGGTATGAAAACAGGAGAAATGCTGTGGATTTATAGCAGAGGAATTGATAACCGGTTAGTTGGAGGCTTTCAGGTAGGGATTAGGGAATATTTATCTAAAACCCAGACTTGATTCCTTGTAATTTTGATTTGAGATATTGGATATATGTATGTACTGTGTGTGTGTGTGAGAGAGAGAGATGTATATGTTGCTTGCTTCTTTTATTTTTCCTTTCTTTTTATATTGTGTCAATTTGTTGTATAATAGCATATAATGAGTCTGTGTGTGCACAGGCATGTGTATGTGTACATGTGTTTCTTCCTTTCTCTTTCCTTCCATTTACATTGTTCCAAATTGTAGTATATGATATATAATGTATGTGTGTTCATGCATGTTTTGCTTCTTTTCTTTTTCCTTCCATTTTACTTTTTCTTTTCCATTTTTTTTCCTATAATGGTATCCTTTGTCTTTGTCTCTTCCAGTCCTTGTCTAGAAATTGGCTAACAATTGTAAGAGTGAACAATGATTAAAGGATATAAATTGTCAGGTTAATATGAATACCATCATCTGTCATTGTACATTTGAAAATGATTGATCGTGCTACTGGCTAGTGGCCTCACATGCTGCTTTTAATTTGCCAACTCAAATGTGTTTTTGTATCCTTTTTTTTCGCCTGTGAATATTATTATTTCTTGATAAACTTGTGTTTAAGATGACATTATCTACACTTCCGCAGGAAAGTAAGTCTGTTGGGGCTGATGTAAATTGGGGTGTGAGATTCAAAGATATAAAAGATGTTAGTATTCTCTTACATTCTGTATCATTTTTATATTTCTAAACCTTACAATCGTATAAAACAAAAGCATTCAAAATGTTGACTTAAAAATTATTCCAGTGTGAACACTTCCTAATAAACCTTTGCAAGGAGGTCTCGTTACGATTGCAGGGTTGTGGGGCGCAGGGGCGCACTTTCACTCTCAAGGTATTGGTTTACTTTCAGCTCTGTAAGATTTTTTTAAATATTATTCAGATATCAGCTTTCTGTTTTAGCTGGTCATCTTCTTTTCATGTCCTATTTAATTTTAGAAACTGTCATGTATTATTATCTATAATAATGTTACTTATATTTTCCGAGTTCACAAAATTAATATTTGTAAATACTTTCATATATCTTATTTAGATCAAAAAGAGAAGAAAAAATGCTGATGAACCTGCAAAGTTTATGGGCTGTGGAGACTGTGAAAATTTGAGTCACTCTGTAACGGTAAATATTGAAACATCAAATGTTTTTATTATGTGTATATTAAAGGGTCATATTGTCTCCTACAATTGTTTTCTTAATTTTTTTAAGGTCTGATTTTGTGTTTGATATTCTCATTGTAGATTCCTGTTGCTACTGATAATGTGGAAATACTCCAAAGAATAGTAAAGCAGTTGTTTGGATGTTTTTACATAGGTATCTTATCTCTGGCCTGCTTATTCTTTTTAGGCTTAATGTCACTTTTGGTCCATTAAGTTTCATTATTATTTTGTTTTGGTATATTAAGTTTTAAAACGTCTCATTTTGGTCCTTTATGTTTTCAAAATGTTTCGATTTGATCCTTTTTCCAGTTTTCCATTAGAAACGTTAATATTTTGTTAACTTTTTAATTTTAAAATAATCAATTTAAAATAGTGGCGGCAAAAAACCGCCACTATCTTCAACTTTCTTATGAGATAATTACTATTTTTGCAATTTTGGGGATAATTGAAAAATGGAAACTACCTGTGTGTGTAGCAGTGGAGATAATTATCACATATACAATGCTCTGTTTCTGTAGAAAGCTATTCATGTGCCTCCTCTAAATTTAAGCTTTTAGGATTCAATACTTTCCTCTTCCATTCTTCATAATTAAATTAAAATTTGATTAAAAGGTATAGTTGGCTAGTTCTTCATCCATGGTTCAAGTTCAAATTGCTAGTTTTTTCATGAGGGGCTGTGGTAGAGATATAAACCCGTTCTTTTTTATCTCCACTTCTCAGCTTATACTTTTAGATGATTGGTTCTTGACAAGTTTGATTTTGTGAAACTTCATATAGTTGTTAAAGCTCTTGGTAAATTTTAGTAATGAAATAGCCCCAAACTAAAGAAAACTGTCATGTTAAATATGACTATAGTAGTATAGTATGGTGGGCTGGAAAGTTAGGGAATTTTAGGTGAATTGCTGATGATAGACTAGAGTTGGTATTGGCCTTGGCCCGTGAGTTTATACTGAAAGTTTCAGTAGACAGTTAGGCGAAGGGCTTCAGGTTGCATATTATGTATTATATTCTAAAATAATAAATGCTTGCATGGTTAAGCTGCTTAGGGCTTATGCCTTTGGACTTCATATTTAAATTTTATGATGGTATTTTCTTCCTTAACATGTTATTTAGTGTTTCAGCCTTGACTTGTAGCAGGGTATCCATATATGTTTAGTACAGATTTAATTGGATATCTTAACATCTTCATCTTCTCCTTTTGTTGATTTCACATAGATGTCAAGGAGATTCGAGGTATTGGCTTGCATGTTTCCAGGCTTGAGAGTGCAGAAGCTTCTAAACAAGGTATCTCTGTTATTCACAGCGAAGGTTAACCAGCGGGGCTGTAATAATATATTTTTTTGGTTGTGCACATAGTTAAATTTATTGATAATGCCTGTTACTAAACCAAATAGAAACAAAAGTTTTTAAGCTGAGATCTGCTACCTTGATGTTGTTCATCTTTCCATCCTTCTGTGTAGTATTCTAGACGAACTTTACTGATTTTCCTTGGTTTTAAACTTTGCTTTTCTTATTTTAAATAATTTCTCTATAGTTGTCTAACATTATTTGCTTCATGAAGGTACAGCTAAATATACTTTGAAATCATGGCTCACTTCTGGATATGCAAGTATTGAAAATCAGAAATATCCTATGGGTAACGGAACCCCCTATTTGATCACTTATATAAATTTTCTTTTTGGTTCATTTTGAGGTTTTGTAATGATGGAATTAATGAAAAACCTCTGGTGGTTTCTCTTTCTTCAGGTCATGACAAGCAGAACAGGGATAGCACTTGCAGTCGTGCTTGTAGAGATTTGCCAGGGTCTTCAGTAGAAATGGACAATAAAATACCAAATAACCAAGCAAGTACCAACCCAATTTCAACACCTCCTCCTTTATGTAACCTTGACGTGGAAGTTATACGGAATCTTCCCCCGGAAGTATTTTCAGAATTAAATGAAATTTACAGAGGGAAGTTAATTGATTATATTGCTAACAGGAAAAGCACAAGTGAGAATTCTAGCCCTTCAGGCAACTCATTTTTGGAGCAAGGTAAGCTTTTCTCTGTTTCATTAGTGTAACCTGCTTAGAACATATACTCAACTCAATTTTCCATACTTGCTTTCAAATTATTTTTGTTGGCAGCAATAAACAGGGAAGAGGAACTTTCCTATTCTAAGCCGATTCCTCAAAACAATCCGTTATCAAAAAATAAGGTAATTATTTTCCCCCTATTTTATTACATCTTGGATGATCTTTTAGGAGTGTTTTTCATATTTTGTTTCATTTTTCCTTATTTGTAGCATAAATAGGGGTTAGAGCTTTGTATTTTGCATCACATTGTTATACATAAGATAATATTATTTAGTATTTATATTCTCTCCTTTTCACCTTCCCTACCTAAATCCCACTGCCATGTACAGTTAATCAAATTATAATGTTGGATTGACCTGTCTTCCTTGTTTATATTTTATAGTATCAAACTATCAATTTATGTAACTACTTATATTTTGGTGGTTTTGGTAATTGGTACTACATTTAGTCATTAAAGTGGAAGAAATATTAGTCTTGCTTGCTTTTATTTGCATTTATTGTTCTATTTATCTAAACATGTTTTATTTAGCAACAAATATCATGTTTTACTGCCAGGCAAAGCAGTATGAGGCGGACACAGGTGAAGGTGAAGCAGTACCATATTCAGTGTGTGGACCCTATTTCAAGGTTACTCACCATTCAAGTTTTGAAAAAGATGATTTATTGCCTTCTTCTTTTAGTCAAGTTGATGGTTCAGTGTTTCAACAACTGCCTGAGGATTTGAAAGCTGTCATTGTTGAGCAGCTTCCTGCACACAGGAGGGCAGAGATTTGCTCCAATGTTGTTGTGGTCCCTCCTCTTGAAAACCATTCATTGTCAGTAGGCGTTGAAATATCTGAGAATTTTCCTGGATCAAGTTATCATGACAACTTATGGGCTGGGAATCCCCCAAATTGGGTTGGGAAGTTTAAAGTTAGCAGTTGCTTAACGTTAAAGAAACTTGCGGAAATGTATTACAAATCAGGGTTGACTAGCACATTATCTTTAGTTTTGCACCAAATTATATCTGAATTCTATGAGCTAAATCTGGCCCAGCAGTTTTCTGATGAAACTGTTAACATTATGTGTGAGCTACTGAGGCAGTATATCAAAGTGAAGATAGAAAGAGATATTGAAGAGATTTATATTTGTTTTCGGCTTCTGAAAAGGTATGTTACAAGTTGGTGTGGCACTCTTCCGTAAGGTTTATTGTGTTCGTCATGTGCTTGTTCTTATTCTCCCTACAGAAATTTTATTTGTATTCAATATGTTTGTTAGATATAGTCCTTTATTGTTAATGGAGATTGTGCTAAACTAGACCTAGATGCTAGAATGGATTAAAAATGAGGTTAGTTTATTGGTAACATACTGTATTCTGTGTCTGTACCACGGACCATCTTTTGGCTCATATCCAGTGATGACATGATCTGGTAAATTCCTGAGAATTGTTATATGTCAATTTTGATTAATGGCAAAGTTACATAATTATAAAAAAAATAATGTGTAGGCCATGGTTATATTGTCAAAGTCATTTTATTCACTAGATCTTTTGGATTATTTTGTGACAGTCTTTGGAGTAACTCAGAATTTGTTTTCAGGTTTGCAGCTAAGTCCCAGTTTTTCCTACAAGTATATAATAATGTATGTCCTTACCTTCAGGTATACCTACAGCCTACTTTCTCTTTCACCATCAGCTACTTATCAATCAAACAAAATGGGGCAAAAACGGGCAGGGCACAGGGTTGTGTGGTGGGGCACAGGAAATATTTTAATAGAATATAAATCTAGTACGAACTGGTTTGTAATTTACGAAATGTATATTTTAAGGGAACTAGTATTTGTTAGTCTTAGTTAAAATCTTTGCAAACACAGAAATTATGCTTTCAAAGTTAAAATAAGGGGTGTGTTTCCTTATAAAAAAATTAAACTTAGGGGGATCAGCTGAACATAAAAAAAAAAAAAAAAAAAAAAAAAAAAAAAAAAAAAAAAAAAAAAAAAAAAAAAAAAAAAAAAAAAAAAAAAAAAAAAAAAAAAAAAAAAAAAAAAAAAAAAAAAAAAAAAAAAAAAAAAAAAAAAAAAAAAAAAAAAAAAAAAAAAAAAAAAAAAAAAAAAAAAAAAA
>PYAF01005490.1:1221981-1250613 GCA_007407185.1 Glycine tomentella
AATCAATCAAGAAAAAGAATCATTGGAATGAACCAAATCCCACAACATATTTGTTAGGGAAACCCCATTAAATAGGCCATGTGCTTTATACCAAATAGAAGCCAAATGCCTAATCTTATTCCAAATTAAGTAATGCACCAAAGAATCTTCTGTAGAAACTGAGTTTTGCTCCAACCAAATTCTCCAAATTGTAGCATAGATTGCAAATTGGCAATAAAATTTAGCTTGTTGACTTCTATCAAAGCCGTAAAACATTATAGTAATCGGTAATTGGTCCAGGGACCAAGGATACACCCAACATTCATAGAAAAATGCACAAAAAGGAGTTCTTTATAGTGTATCTTCAGATTCTTTGCTGTATCTCTAACCATGTTTGTTAGTAATTGGTTCCTTTTATGTTCCTAAAAACTCTTTCACCTTAAATATGTTGATGTTGAATTACAATCATTGATAGGAAAATCAACACAATTGTGATAAAATTCATGCACATGGATAACTAAATTGGGAAAAATCATAGTTAAGAAAAGAGGGCTGAGCTGGTCGGTTTGACCTATTGGATTGGGATTTGGGAATTGATAATCTTGCTGGTCCAGCCAAAGTATGAAAACCTCATAAGAAAAAGAAAAAACCTGGTGAATTGCCTGTCAAAATTGATGATCAGTTCACATGCGACAATTTTTTAGCTCCATTTTTTTGGAAATAAAGCAAGAGGCTCTTGTACATTATGTGGGCCATTAGAGCAAGAGAAGAAGAAAAACTTGCATTTTAAGGGCCTCCTCTTGGCTTTTAATAACTAACTACTATTGATTGGAACTTGTCTTGGTTCTTTGAATATGGGACTTCAGTTTGATGTGTACTACTATATGCTGAATACATAATCATTTATATACTGTTAGAAACAGGTATTATGTCTGGATTCAATGTGAATGTTGTATCAAGTAAATATCATGATTAGAAATCTTTGTACTTATTACATAATTTTATATAAATATTGAGTTGGTGTAGTTGAAACACATGGATCTCAGCATATGCTTCTGTTTTCTCCATTAATATATGTTGTACTCTTGACTCAAATTTTGTAGGCAACTGTTGATGACAATTATGGAGGGACTTTGCTTTTATCATCATAGTAGCACTCAAATGAGTGAATTCTTACCTACTATGGGAAACTTGAGCAAAATTCTCTGGTTTAACTGTATAAGCCAATGAGGTCGGGTCCAATTCAACAGTTGCTATTCACCACTGATATGCTGCAGAGTATGTCTGACTTTAATATGATAGCTAATAATTTTCTGCAGTATATGTGCTTGTCTTAATGAATCTTGCATTTCTAATCAGTTAATTAAACATTCATCTAATTGATAAATTTGAAATTTTATGTCGCTTTGTTTGCCTTTTACTTTCTGTTCAAAATGTATAAACCGATCTGTCATCTATTGATTTTACAGGACCTTTATTGTGATTTTAAACTTCACAAGTTCACATATTGATCTTCTCTTATTGGGGAAAACCCAAATCCCACATCGGCTAAAGATAGTGCCAAGATAAAGTATATAAGTGGGGGACAACCCTTATCCTTTGAGCTAGCTTTTGTGGTTGAGTTAGGTCTAAACCCACATTCTAAGATGGTATCAGAGTCTATTCTAAATCCATTAACGGATCACCCACCATGTTATCCACGTACCAAGTCCAAAAAGTGCTTGGCGTGAGGGGCTATATTGGGGAAAATCCAAGTCCCACATCGGTTAGAGATAGTGTCAAGATAGAGTATTTAAGTGGGGGACAATCCTCATCCTATGAGCTAACTTTTGGGGCTGAATTAGGTCCAAATCCATATTCTAAGATTCTCGTTTAACATTTGTCATCTATTGATTTATTAATCTTTATTATCTGCATATAGCTTGGGTAGGAGAGAGAGATGGTTCATTTAGATGGATGATTTCTGGTATAGTATTTTCTATGGATGCATTCATCTTTCACAATTATGGTTGAAATTGTACATGTAGCCCTCTCTCATATAACTTGGGATTTATGACCTGCAGTCACTGAACATCAAATTGAAAATATTTTTGTATTACTTGGTCTTGGTTCAGGTGATATGAATTTAGGTAGATATTTCTAGATGCTGTAAGTATCAAGCTTGGATTGTTTTGAAGCCTACCTGTTGTATCCTATAATGTCCTAGTCCTGCCTGTACTGTACATGTGTCCAGTACCAAAAAAATTGTTTTTTTGTGCATTTAATTCATCAATTATTTTTAACAGATTTGGGTTTATCTTTGGACATGAACAGGGTGTCACAGTGAAATGGTACTGTAGCTCAGTCGACTTTCAAAAGGCAGAAGATTAATTAATTTTCTGCAAGTGAGGCATGTGGGGATTGGGGACCGTACTTTTTCCAGTCAAATTACACGTAACTTGACGCCAAATCCAAGACTCCTTGGAAGAGTATTTTTTTTGCCACTAGCTACTGGAATAATATAAACATTCACTCCATTTTGGAGTGGATTGAGGTGGAAGAAAGAGAGAAACAAGGAATGGTAAAGACAGGAGACTAAGTAATATATGTGACGAGATTGGAAAAAAAAAAAAAAAGAGATATGAAGAAAATGGAGTAAAAATAAAGTGGAAGAGAAAGTGAATATATGTTTATAATTGTTATTTGCAAGTCAATACTCCTACATTGCATCAGGTTGGAAGCGGAGAAAGTTGACCAACCAATTTCAATCTCACAATAGCCTGTTTAATTTGGCTTGGTCTTTCGCCAAATTAATTGGTAGTAGATACGAATTTGCTTTTTACGTTTTTGCTTCAGAAAATTGTTTATGTCAAGATAATTGAGAGATGGTTAACTTCTAAATAAGTACCCATGCTTGACTTTTGAAACCTAAATATACTGCTAGATTAATTTCTTATATAATCTTAATCCAAAATCAATTACATTTATTTACTTATTACTGCCTTTTTTTTTATAGAGATTTGCTCATTACTGTTGAGACATGTATATATCAATTTAGTTGCATTATTAAATTTATATTATTACTATTATTATTATTATTAGTCATTTAGTCTGCATCAACTTTTCAACTGCATATCAAGTTTTCAATAGAAAAATAATGAATTTGATGTCGTCAGATAATATTTGCGTACGTAATAAAAAATTATATTAATATGGTTAATAACTCAATTTTTTTTGTATATTATATTTATATGTAAAGGTGAGCTGAGCCGGTTCAGCTGAATTCTGTTTGACATGATTAAATTTAGCATTAGTTCGAATTATTAAAAATGTGAATTCATTGTTAAAAAAATGGTAAATTCATTTTCTTTACTGAGACACGATTCACTTCTTAAGGTGTATACATTATACGTATGAAAACATGAATTTTAAGATATAAAAAAGAATATATTAAAATTTGGTCGGAGATATAGTTGTCTGGTTGGTAGCCTTTTCTAAGATTTGGTGCAATTGTGTAAAGCTAAAAGGATAAAAAATTGTGAAAGTCAAGATGGGCAAGGTAAACAATTTCAATTTCTGCATGCTATGCTATGCTATCTGATAATCATAAATTAATTACTTACCAAAACCATCATGTCTACGTGGTGGGTTGGTGATGTGATAAGCAAACCGCGCAACGCTTAGATCGACACGTTGAAACTTTTAAATTTAGGTTAAAGATATATCAAAACTGAATTAAAAATTAATTTAATTTAATTTAGTTAACACTTAAAATTTATATTTGAAAATCTAAAAAAAATATATCCAGTAAACTAAAATAAGTAACGTCAAAGAAAGAACTCGTTAGCTAGAATGAACTAGATTCCAATCCCACATACACGTTCTACAGTCTATGGTCTATACACAGTGATACTTTTGTCCGACTAAACTGACTTATTCTTTATATTTTAGTGTACACGCCATAAATCCTTCAACAGTCAAGAACCCGTGTTCAGTATTCATTACTTTTAAAATTAAAATAACATTTTTTTCTCCTTTCATTATTTTATTTTCAACAAAGATATTCATACATATGAATAATATCTTTACTTTTTCTAACCTCATTTATTTATTTACTTATTTTTTATTAATCACATTTACCACTATTTTTCTTTCTACTTCCTACACTCTAAAATTAGAGTGTAGCAACAACACGATTCTTTTATTTATTTATTTTGTCATACTTTTTTGCCAGAGTCTGACTTCAAAGGCTTGGCTTGGACTAGAAAGTAGTAGTATCTATTCTTGGCCATTCAAACTTAAAATTCAAAACATAAAAAGAAAAAGCTTCCAACTCGGCAACCAGCCACAACAACAAAAGTCAAAGAACAAAAATGCCTCAATTTCTTCTTCAAACATTATATATACTGACATTTTCCTGATCATGCTCCATACCACACCATTTCAAACTATTGTGTGTTTTGGTGCATAGCTTTGCTAGATAGAAAATGAAGAGGGGTTATAATTCTCTTTCAATGGCTATTTATGTGATGATGTTTTTGCTCTTGGTCTCGTACTCCTCCATCAAGGTTGAGGGAATGAGACCGCTGAAAGCTGATCCATCCTTCATAAGTATGATAATCAACCGGGCTTATTCTGGGCCAAGCCACAGAGGACGCGGTCATTGAACGTACAAACTTGCCATCTTTTTTGTCCATAGGGATCAGGAATGTTACTCTTGCCAAATCACATTCACACACTATGTAATTTATTTTTTGTATACCTTTCTATGTTATACTAAGACAATACCGTTTCTCCTTGCATTTTAACATGTAGAAAGAAAAAAAAATACATGGAATAACACGAGGTTATCAAAGCAGTACAGATTCTATTGAATCTGTTGAGTATTTGCTTTAGAATTGTACAACTTCATCTCTTTACCTTTATTATTTCGGTTTGTTGAATAAGTTGGTCCTTCAATTAAAAAAAAAAAAAGTTTGTCTAGTTTTATATTGATTCCAAGTGGTATAAAGAAATATTGATAAATTACTAGTTTTATATTGGTTGATGAATAAAATTGAATTCCTCTGTTTCATCCTGCATCTTTTTTCTCTTTAAATTTACATATTCTTCCTTCAAATCTTTGTCTCTTTGGTTCTCAATTTTTTCTATTGAAAAACTAATAGAATTAACTTTTATTTTTTGTTTTTGTGATGAGTTCAAAAACTACAAAGTGTGAAACGAATTCTTTTGTTTGTTTATGTTTACCACAACAAGAAAAATTGGTACTATTACGGTGGGCCAAAAACTTTAGGTAATGGAAAAAAGTTTATTGTAATTCATTATTATCGATGAATTACTGGCAACCTCGATTTTTCATCTGTAATCCCCTCATCAATAAATACTAGCAAATTATATGAATATGTTCTCGTTGTATTCATTTTCTTCTATTCATTTTTTGTTACTTGTATTCTCTCGAGGTTTTTATAGGAAGCTTTGAATATATGGAGCTCTCTATTTTGTTTAAGAATGAGTAAATTACACTCGTATTCTCGGTGTTTTGTTCAAATTTTATCTGATATTCCTCCCTTTTTATATCCTGCAAAAGACTCCTTATATCTAAAATATTCTTATCTTTTTTCTCTCAACCTGAAAATATTTTAAGACTCTTGTTTTTTTTTTTTTTTGAAATTGGACGTAAACCCAACTTTTTGTTGGATGTGAACCCACTTTGTTGGTACATAGTATTAACACCCTTCCTCATTTTCAGCACATCATGATCAATCTTAAGGGGATTGCTCACACAACCATGTATTCCATGTATTTCAGTTCATCCATTATGTTCGTGTGGTCCCAATCATCAACACTATTTTAATCAACAATAATAAACAAATGATTTTCTATTCATTCATTGTGTTTTCTGTGGTCTCAAACATCAACAATATTTTAATTAACAATAATAAACAAATGATTTTAAAAATCATAAATGGTCCCAAACTGATCCCCCATTGAAACCCCATTCAGAAATAGACAATAATTAACAATCAAAATTAAATAAATAATCTTAAAAAGTAACTTATATGTAAGGTTAAGTGGTCACTTACAAGCATAACCTTAATGTGAACATAAATCGTGGAACAGGAAGAAGAGAAATAGAGCGCTCATGAACATCAAAGAAGAAGATAAACAAAGGTGCTCGTGAACATCGTGAGAACTGGAAGAGGGACAGTGGAGAACTCGTGAACGGGAAGAGGAACAATAAAGAATTCACGAACTTGAACAGGAACAGTGAAGAACTCGCAAATGATGAAGAAGAATTGAACGAACGTCGTAAGAGAAAGAGAAATTCGCACCCCTTGGATGCTGAAGAAGAACTCGCCAACAAGAGGAAGATGAACAGTACTCGTGAATGGTGGAGAGAAATAAAACGTGAATCCTAAATTCTGAAACTAATTAGGAGGGAATAATTTGGGTTTTACAATTAAAATGTAAAGGCAATTTTGTTTGCTCACATATTTCAATTGACGTTAGTTAACAACGTTAATAGAGGAAGGTAAAAGTAATGTGCAAAAAAGGAGGGACATTGAGTGAAATTTGAGCAAAACGTAAGGGATATGAGTGTAATTTATTCTTAAAAAATTGTGAATGTTAATGTATTTAACGTAACAATAAATGTATTTCACCAACTTATTACATAAAATAATAAAGACAAAGTACTCTCTTTTTTTTTTTATAAAAAAAAGGAATAGATAAAGTACTCTTGTCTACTTTTATAGTATTGTCATACATAGAAGTGGCAAAACAATTTATTCATAATTCATCCCATTCATCCATATAAAATTCAACCCAATCCATCGAAGTTGTTTTTTAAGCAATCGGTTCAGCAATGCAAGACATCCCATAATCAAAGGACTGAAAACTAGCAAAAAGAAACAAAAGCCCGTGCCAAGGTATAAACTACTAAATTAACTTGCCTTTGTAACAATATGATAATTTGGCGCAATCAAATTGTTTTAAAAAAAAATTACTTAATTCGGATTTGATGGATCATATAATTAAAATGGATGAATAACAATTTATCCTCTTTTTTTGAAATCAATGGCCAACTCATTAATACTTTATGAATCCAAATAGTTTGAAATTTAAAAAGCAACTATTTTTCTTTTACTTTATATTCAAATATCGATAGTTATATTTTCCATTTTTTTTCTCTATAAAAAGAATGATACGCTTCATTCATTTTAGTGGATTGTAGGACCATGTCTAACAAGTTCAAGGTGCTGATTACGTTCAAAGGAGGCCTATTTTTATTGCCCAAGAATAACATGTAAATGTCATGATCTGTGCAACTACATCAATCGCGGAAGCATATCCGTACGTGACTTGGCAATTGGCATGCAGAGTCCATTTTCTTCAATTTTATTAAAATAGGAATAGCTTGATTATTAATAACAGGACATATACATATACACATTCTCTAATATTGACAGAACTCAGAAATTTTTAGCATGTATGTTTATAGAAATTAAAACAAAATAATAATATGATTTGGCAGTATTAACTCGCTTTACTTTTGTTGCGATGAGTGAATGAGATCCGAGTGAAATACGTTTAATAGAAAACAATATTAAACGTCTGTAAGTAATGTTATCTTTGAGCCCAACTTTGTGTGCCAAACATAAATTGGTCTATGTCATGCGCCTAACACCTCGTTATTACGTGCTGTTTTGAATTCAAATTCCTGCTATAAAAAAGCTGTAGAACACCCCTACACTATTGTAAAAAACAACAATGGCTGAATATCTTAAGCCTCTCCTGTGCTTGGTACTAACTCTAGCAGCTGTCTATGGCTGTATGGCAGTTGAATATGTTTTGTCCAACAATCCTGGATCCAGCATTAGTGGCAAGATGTTTGAGAAACAAGTAGGTGCAGATTATGCATAGCAAACACTGGTCTCTGCCGCGGACTTCACACTGAAGCTCTTTCGCCAGAACACTGTAGCTGACAGGAAGAATGTCCAACAACAAGTGAACATGATTGTAGAAAACATGGATGGACTTCACAACAAATCGCATATTGTAGCAATGGACGAGATTCATGAAAGTTCGGGTTTCATCGAACGGTTTCCCGGAGATATAGAAAAGGAGATTACTGGGATACCCTATCAACGTATTGCAGTGGGATGGAAATGGCCAGGTTCCTTCAGGACTCATTGAAGGCATTGCCGATTGTGTGAGGTTGAAAGCTGGCTATGCAGCAGACTACAGGGGTCAGCCAGGGCATGGTGATGATTGGAACCAAGGATACGATGTCACTGCTCGCTTCCTAGACTATTGCAATGGTATCAAAAATGGCTTTATTGCCGATTTAAACAGCATGCTGAAGTCCCAATTCTCACTTAAATAGATGCCCAATTATCGATCTCACAGAAGGAGAGTTGAAGAACGATATATAACATGGGCTAATTCAAAGTGTGTCATCTTTTTATTCCTATACAGCTTTATCATCACTATGTACGTATACCAACCCATCAGTTATCCGTTAATTAGATTCACTGAAAGAAAAAAAAAAAAAAAAAAAGACAACTATTACAGTGAAGTTTACAATTATCACTTAAATTTTGTCATATGGCTTCCTAAAAAATTACGTCCCTCTACTGCACACTTGGAAAGTTAGATTCTCGATAGATTGTCCTAATTCTACGCACCAACCAACCTAAGGTAACTGTCTAGGATTGTTACATGCTCTCGGCTCTCCAAAGATCCCATAAATATTGGAGGTGCAAACATCTGAGTAATTGGGACTAGGTCAGTGCCAATTGACCTACAAGCTAGCTTGTGGCATCCCATATTAACTTTCAGTAATTAGCCTATTTACACATGAACAGCCCTCAATCAAGGTGATATTCTACCTAACTGGTGCAAAGCTTGCCAAGCCAACTAATGCATTTCAAAACAACACACTAAAAGATAATGATTGATTATTGGGTATAAAATTTTTACTGGTTCGGTAAGCAATATATAGGTATGATAATCAGTGATAAGAAACTAACTGTCGTGAAGAAACAGAAAGCACTTTATTCGCGATGTTGACAGGGAAAACAGTTAACTAGCGGTACACCCTCAACTAAAATCTTCAGGATTGGGAGTTGCAGTACTTTATGGAAGTATCGATATAGCAAAACCTTGTGTAGACTAGAATTGCCGAATTGCTGAAACAATTTCAGCAATGCCTTCAAATTTTCTTCTATCTTTGAGAAGCATCTTAGCCAAATTAAGAGCCTTCCGTTCACAGGTAGCCCGTGTAACAGCATCAGCAATGGATTCCAAATCCTCAGCATGGACCACACCAACGATTCTCCTGTCAAACACAAACAAGCAATTGAGAGTGAATCCTTATGCACGTACGCTACCTAAAACAAGATCTACTTGTTGGACTATTTCCTCTTTAATTAAGAGTTGGTAGAATAAGTTGGTTGGTGTAGTAGGTGTAGTAGGTGAGCACCCTTGGTTGGTGTAGTAGGTGTAGTAGGTGAGCATCCTTGGTTGGTGTGGTAGGTAAGCCATCTTGAGGCTATAAATTGGCAACATTGCCAATGGTTTCATCATCCCAAACTTGAAGCACTCTTCAAAGCATTGAAGAAGAGTTGTGTGGGTGAGAGAATTCCTCTTTGAAGAGAGTAAGAGAGTTCCTCTTTGAAGAGAGTGAGAGTGTTCCTCGTTGTAGAGAAAGAGAGAGTTCCACCATATAGGTGAGAGATAAATCCTCCCAGTGAGAGATAAAGTTTGTAAGCCATCCTTAGTGGGTGAGATATATATTTTGAGTGTATACCTCTAGTCTTACTAGAGAGATCAACTTTGTAATCCTACTTTCATAGTGGATGTTTTTCTGGACTAGTGTCCCGTGGTTTTACTCTTCACATTGAGGAGGTTTTCCACGTTAAAATTGTTTTGTGTTCTCTGGGTGATATTTTTCTGCTTCTATATTTTCCCATCTCCTCACAGATTTACTTCGCTTCCGCAAATAGATAGGGTTACCGACCCAACACTACTACATATGCTCAAGATTAATTTGAAATAATTTAAAGGTCATATCACTCATAATATGGCATCTTCAATATCTGATCAGTAGTATCTCCTTATCTTGTTTTTATTTTCTTCAGTTTTTTTGTTAAATTATGTCATAGAGGAAAAGTGTGACCTTATCATTTTGGCAGCACCAAATCCAAGACTGTCATGAAACAAATCTGTCATGTATCTCTTCTGTGCAAGAAGCTGAACCTCTGGATTGTTATAAATTGCTGGAAGATATGCCTCACCAGCACCATTTCTGTGCTCATCCCAAAGTGCAATGAATTTGTCATAAAACAGATTCCAAGTGTCTTCAATTGTCTGAAGAATCCACTCCTTATATGCCTGCAAAACGTTGTATTCTGTTGGTTTCAGACAAAGAATATCAATCACTCATTTTCCCTTTTAATCAGTAATCTCCAACGATTAATAAGAATCATAATTAAATGCCTAATCACACACTGTCACTCATCCTGTACTCCAAAGCAGTAATTAAACTAAGAGGAGTGCTAAGAACACTTTTTCTAACAATAGATAAAACCAATTAAGAGAAATGAAGATGGAGATAGAACAATAGACAGCAGAGTAAGTTCCCCCCAAGTTTTGTTTCTCTTTCTAATCAGACAAGGAGAATTTCTATAATTTTCTCTCTCATTTCATCTTAACCAAACGTACTTTTGGATCATTTGGTTGATGAACAAGTCCGTCCTGAGCAAAGAAAGCCAAGATGAGGTTTCCCAAGAAAGCACCCATGTCAAAACCCATTGGTCCATAGAATGCAAATTCTGGATCAATGACTTGAGTTGATTCAGGAGTAACCATCACAGAACTAGTGTGAAGATCTCCATGTATGAGTGCCTGTGCCCTCTCGGAGAACCTGGAGGAAAAAATAAAAAGTTGTTAGCTAAAGCATGGGAACATGTGGGAGTGGCAGGGAGGCAGGCATGTATATATACTTAGACTTGAGATCAGCAATTTCAAGTTTGAGGAGATCATCTTGACGAAGAGCCTCGGCATCAGGATCAAGATAAGGAGAAGTCCAATGATTGTATTGAGAAATTTGATACGGGTCGGAGAAAACAACCTGCTGAGTGTGCCTGCATAATGCTGCATTCCCGCAAAATTTGGCAACTGGAATAATGTAAGAGAAAAAGGATTATACACTCTACAAACAATTTTACATAATTATCCAATCACAATTTATTATATATAACAAATTTGTTGATTTTTAAAATGATTATCTTAAAAGTAATTATTCATGACCGGATGATAGTGTAAAATTATTTTACAACATTGCACAAAAATTAAACTCATAAAGTAACCAACAAGATACAAAGCACAGAATAGTATAGAATGAATTACAATAAAAATAGGATGATAAGAGCATGCATGCATACCTTCCCGTTTGTGATCTAGTGTGGAGCGGAAAAGGAGAGAAGTAAAGAAGAAAGTGTTTGCCATGAAATTTGCCATGTGGCGTGCTAGGAGTGGATACTGAATTCCAGCAATCAAGCCTTTTCTGAGTACTATGTGAGGAGGCTCCAGATAGCGCATGGCGATCAAGGACATGGTTGGGTCAAAATGATAGACTTGTGGGACATGGTGAGGAGTTAAGCGTCCTTGCTCTTGCAGTGCCATGGCCTCAAAGTATGCTCTGTCCTTTGGGAGTGGCCATGATTCCCCTATGCAACGAATGTAAGGCAGAGCCTGCTTGATGATAACGGAGTTGGCCACCAAAAACACAAAGTTGAGGTTACCATCTCCGATCTCTTTCACGGTTATTATGTTATCATCATCCAATTCCAGCTTCAGCTTCGACCACAGGCCTGGAACGCCCTTCACGTACTCTATCACCGACCTCTCGTCCAGTCTACAGAATTCTGTAAACGCCATTACTACTTAACTAGACAGACAGACAACGAGAGTTACTTGTAGTTTTAGAGTTTTAAGGAGAAACTGAGGAACAAATTTCTTACTTAGTTCACTGAACCTGGACTCCATGCATGCTAACAATTTCAACTTGATTCTCTCTTGCTTTTTCATGACTTTTCAACTATGTGCTTAAATTGCTATCCACATGTTTAATATCAACTTGGACAATTTTCACACTACATAATTATCTTCAAAATCAAACCGCGTCTGTAAACTGTTGAATCGAACAAAAAAACCAAAAACCCGTTGAAATTAAACAAAAAATTTAAAATATCGCATATTTGTTCAATTTTCAGATTTTGTTATAAAAACCGAACCTAATGGAAGAAATTGCATATTGTAATTATATTATTTTTTTATTATAGTAATTTGTATTAAGTATTACATATTTTATTAATTTTCTTTTGTTTTATAATCAAAATATATTTTTTACTTCATATGTTAAAAAATTATGTACTAATGTTAAATATGAAATGTTACACAAATTATTGTTATGTTAAAAAAAATTGATGATATAATTTTGTAATAATGTTATAAAAGTGAAAATAGTAATTTTTAATTAAAATATGTTAAACAAAATTTAATAAAATAATTTTTAAAATAATATAATATAATGTTTATGTAAATTTAGTTGATAGATATTATATTATGATAATATGTTAAAAATTAAAAAATTATCCAATTGAATTGAATGAAATCGTATAAAAGATTATTTTTGTATGATTCGAATTCAATATTAAATATTATACTAAACTGACTTACCTTTTTATTTTATATTTAATTTGAATGATTTTTATCTATAAATCAAATTAAAGTGTATCTCGAACACGCTTACCCAAAGGTCTTCCTCAAGCCATTCAATCTTCACCGTCTTTTTTTATCTAGTTATCAATTTATAATATATAAAACCTGTCATCTTAAATTTTCAAAAAGCAAAATTTTATCCATTTGAGCCTTTTTCTTATGTGAGATACTCTTTGCATTTCACCATATCTAGTTATCAATTTATAATATATAAAACCTGTCATCTTAAATTTTCAAAAAGCAAAATTTTATCCATTTGAGCCTTTTTCTTATGTGAGATACTCTTTGCATTTCACCATTTCCTATACACTTTTCATCTGTTACTAAACCATCATTCAAACTTTTTCATATCATTCTCTAAGAGTTAAACAAATTCTATTTAACTGTTACTAAACAATCATTATTTAAAGGATAGTTTGAGCTACTTTTATGTTGTATGGTAAATATATACATGTGTACTCCTATCTTATTATTATAAATTATCACAATCACACTATTCTAGTATTTAATTATGTTATTTTAAGAAAAATAAGTGATTGATTGATAATATAAAATAATTTTATAATACCATCTAACCATAAATTTTAATGTATAATAATTTTATTAATTTTTGAAATAGTAATTATTTTAAAAGACATACAAACAATTAGATGATAGTATATTGTGAGTCAGCACATGAAACTCTTCAGTTTATTAGTTTTCTTAAATTGTTAAGCATTTAAGAAATTATATTAAAGAATTTAGTTAAATATTAGTAATATTTTAAAAGAGAGACAAAAGACGAAATGGAAGAAGTGGAAAGAGAAAAGGGGGGCTGTAAATTGAATTGGGTGAGATGAGGGCGGCACAATCCATGATGTTGAGAGCGTTGAGGAGTGGGCAGCGTCAGTTCTCGGTGGCGGTGACAAGGCAGTGGGAGGACAAATGGCTTACTCTGCCTCCCGTCAGTGCGAGTGCGAGTGTGGAGGTAAATCAACTCTCGTCCACTCCGACCACCGCACTCAAATGGGTTGTTCGGTGCTGCCCCCACCTTCCCAGAGCCCTCGTGCACAAGCTTTTCCGTCTAAGACAGGTTCGAATTCACCCTGCCACTGCTATACAACAACAAACATTCAAAAGGGTAAGGGTATGGGTATGACTCTTCTTCTTCTTCTTCTTCTTCTTCTTCTAAACTAACTCAAATAATGGAAGGTGGCAGCCAAGGACACCTTGAACACAGGAGATCGTATCTTACTTCCCCATTCTGTTAAAGTTAAACAAACGCCTACACATTCTCATCTCACTCCCCAACAAATCAACTTTATCCGTACTCTTGTTATCTATAAGGTTTTCAACTTTAACTCCCTTCTTTTTTCTTTCCGCATTTCTCTTTCTTATTCTCATTTTGTGCTTAGGATCCCGCCATTCTCGTCCTCAACAAACCTCCAGGAATGCCAGTGCAGGTACCTCATCTCAATGTCCCCATTCTTATTCTTGGATGCTCTTCCATTCATTAATTCCTTCTCCCGCTTTCTAATTAATTAGGGTGGCATTAATATCAAATGGAGTTTAGATGCTGTAGCTGCTGCATCTTTAAATTATGATTACTCTCAACCCCCTCGTCTGGTGAGCTCATTATTCTCTTTCACTATCTCATCATTTAGTTCTGTGCCAATATGATTCTTAGTTTATTGTTTTTAGGTGCATAGACTAGACAGAGACTGTTCTGGTATTCTGGTCATGGGAAGGACACACACCAGTACAGCAGTCCTGCATTCCATCTTCCGCGAGAAAACTTCCAGGGCGTTAGATGATGTGAGTGATAAAGTATTCAGATCATTAGTCTATTATGGTCACATTCTCATGTTACTATATCCATTTCATTGTTTTTCTTGATTGGGTGCCGTTAGATTGGCAAAGAGAAGAGAATGCTACAAAGAAGGTACTGGGCACTGGTCCTTGGATGTCCTAGACGTCCAAAGGGGTTGGTCACTGCTTCACTGGGTAAGGTTGTATCCATATTGGCACTTGTTAACTATATTTACCAGAAAATTTCAGTTGGTTAATCCTCCCTACTCCTGGCATATTATGCATTGTGCATGCTTCATCCATTTCATACTCACAAATGTCAAACTTATAAAACAGCAATTATTTGTATGTAATGTCTGCATAAATGAAAAAATGTTTGCACTGAATCATAGCTTGTCTTAAAACTAAACCATCTAACATTTTAAACAACCAATGGTATATGCTGTCAGTAATCACTAAATTTACTTTGTTCTTCACTATTTAAAAAAAGTTTGAACAATTATATTACTCAGATGGTGGGGAATGTTATGTGTGAGGAATTTCCATAGTCCTTTAATACTTTGATGTTTCTTCTGGGTAGCTAGTCTTCTGATAAATCCTTTTTTCTGTTATGGTGTTTCCTTTAATGCTTTACATGTCTTGTGAACCAACAAAACTAGTTCAAAACAAACGTGTTAGTATCCATAAGATGCAGCCTCATACACATGAATAGCCACCAACTCTCTGGAATTGCGTGACATGAATGCTTAGGCCTTACAGTTACAGTATAATAGCCCATAACCTAAATTAGCTTCCAGCATTAAAGTAAATGGACATTGATTTGAGGAGCTTTCCTCATTTATTGCAAAACAATGTGGTAAACTTGTAATTCTTTATTTGATTTAAGGTGGTGGTTGGCAATGGGACATCTGATCGAATAACTATCGTTGACAATTCTACATTAATGTCATCACAGCATGCAATTACAGAGTACCGAGTGATTGCATCATCATCACAAGGTTGGTAATGAAACTTTTAATTATAAGGTTAAATCTGATCAAATATCTTTTGAGAATGTTAAGAATAAATTTCATTATTTTCCCCATTTTGCATTTTTTTTTGTGACATTTTGAACTTATTAGGACCCTAGTTTCAACCACTCTCACTTACACTAATTGTTAATAGGATGGGGTCATTAAATGTCATTAGTGTTCTGTTCTAGAAGCAATATAACACCACTGCTTATAAAATTATTGCAATGTGAAAAAATTCATGCTTCCAAACTATGTTAGCTTACAAATTGTTTTATTAAATAATGTAGTTCAACATTTTCACTTGATACTGGAAAAGCTGAGAGTCCTAGACAAAAAGAGCTAATAGTTACATATCAAGTATGACATTGACTTAGGGCCTGTTAGGGTAAACTTCTCTAGAAGTACTTCCAAAAGAAAAAAATGAAATGAACTTCTCTATAAGCAAAAATAAGCTCTTCATTAGCTAATTTTTAGAAGCTCACAAATATAACTTCTCTAAAAGATGAGATGACATCTACAAATTAGTTAATGAAAAACTCATTTTATCTTTATGGAGAAACTCATTTTATTTTTTTCTTCTCACTTTCTTCTTCTAGAAGTGCTTCTAGAGAAGCTTACACTCAAACATGCCCTTAGTTTCATGTTTGGGAAATAGAATTTTACAGTATGTCAAACAGCATAAGTACTTGTAGCAGCTGGAGGATGTCTGTTTTTTATCACAACTGGGCCTGTTTGCAATACATTTGTGTAGAAAATTTGTCATGTGTCTTTTTTCTCCCTCTTTGGCATGAGTTATCCTGCAAGTGCAAAGTTCTTCTCCTCAGCTCTTCTTAATTGGTAACCCCTACTTATGTCATCTCAAATAGTGCAGGTTACACCTGGTTGGAGCTGACCCCTTTAACTGGTAGAAAACACCAGGTAACAAGATGATATTTGTGACAACTTAAAATGTTAATCATTTCATATGCCTCACCATATTTCTATTCTAACTGCGTGTACTGGTACCACAGCTTCGAGTCCACTGTGCTGAGGTGTTAGGTACACCAATAGTTGGAGACTACAAGTATGGATGGCAAGCTCATAGGAAGTGGGGACATTTTGATTTGCCTAATGTGGAGGACTCACGTGAAGAGCCTCTCAATGAAGAAACACTCCCCTTTGGCCTTAATTTGAACAAAGGGAGCATCTCTGAGAATCATCCTCGTTTGCATCTTCATTGCAAGCAAATAGTGTTGCCCAATATATCTCAAGCACTGCAGAATGTGCAATCAGCTTCCAGTTGTGATCTTTCACTAGTTGATGAGCTTGAGTTGGTAGCGGATTTACCTCCATACATGCAAAGAAGTTGGGATGTCACAAATTATTGAGTTAATGTCATCAAGGCAATTTCTTCCGCTCGGATTTGCCTCTAAACTTAACTTTTTTCTATAGAAAAAATGAATTAAATAAATTATTATTATTATTATTATATATTCCATATATTACTATAGCTCTCAGTATTACATTTGTTAATGATATCGTTCCTGATATATTGGAAACTAAAGGTTCATGTGATTTGTTTATGGACTGTATTTTTTTTAATGATCATTGAATGTATTTAGAATTAACCGACATGATCAAATTAATAGTATTGAAATTATTTTTCTTAATGAAAAAGCTAAAGATATTTTGATAATTAGTTTTTTAGAGATATTTTTTTGCCAATAATGTGATTAACTATTTTTATAAAATAGTTTTGCGGTGCTAAGATTCATGCATCAAATCTAATACATGAATGAGTTTTAGGAAATCATTCAAGAATGATTTACTTATATTATAAATTGTATCTTTTTACATATCCATCATATAATTTTTTTAATGTTTTTCGATGGTTGGAAATGAATTATAATATATATATATATAATTTAATTAGAATGTAATATAAATCAGTTTTTTCATATTATTATCTAATTATAGATTGAGGTAAGATGGTTAATATTTAAAATAATTTTTAATTAATCGATAATGTAAAAAGCTAAGATTGACCGTCTACGAATTTTATTTATTTGGACAAAGACAGTCTATGAAATTAATTTTAAAAAATAAGCACCCGGGAGGGAAGACGACGATCTGAATTCTGAGGATCCATTTTTGAAAATCTGAAAACAGTTGGGCCAGAGGCGCCCTTTCCTTTACTGGTATATAAAACAAGAAATATTTCCTTTGCAAAGATAGAGAGAGAGAGAGATGGTTGATACGAAGTTTGCGTCCCTTCTGTTGGAGAATTTGAAGCTGCAGGATCCGTGGCTTCCCCCCGACACATGGGAATCGATACCTTCTGAAAGTGGGCTTCTGCTCTCTTCTCCTAAACCTAAATCAAACCAACCTCTCTGCCACCTCTCCACTCTCTCTGTAAGTTCCTCTCCCTTTGTCACTCACTCCATTGCCTTTTAGATTTTTAATTTCTTCATTCCCCAATTTCCCCAGGATTCAATTTTGGTGAGGTTGGCCATGACTGCCATGCAAGGTTCTAAATCTTCCCTTGTTATTATTCAAAACCTATCTGCCATCTTTTCTTCTGATCCATCTGACAGGGCCTTCCTCTGGAATCGTGTTTCCACCACTCGTTCTCTGGGAAATATACTTATCTCTATTGGCTGTACCGGCTCTCTGCTCTTTCTTCTCCGTGCTTTTGTAGATTATTTTACAGACACTTTTCCGCTCATTCATCAGGACTCCCCTCCCTTTACTCTCGTTAATCAAGCCTTTGCTGTTGCTGTGGGAAAAGTCTTGGAAGGCTACATCTGTGGATTGGACACTATTCATACATCTGTTCTTTTAAGGCGTTCATCTAAGGATGTCGATTTCACTGTGCCTGGGTGTTTGAAGAATGTAGTGCATTCTGAAATTACACTTCTTGAGTTTTACCTGCACACTAAAGAACTAAGGACTCAGATTGAAGCTCTTGCAAGTGTTTGTAACCTAAAAAAGTGGGTTCATTGCTTTCCAGACACTGCTTTCCAAGACCTGATTACTGAAGCTACTTCTGAATTTCGTAACTTCTTCAGAGGGGGGAATCTGTTAACTTTTTTGTTTGCACAATTACAGGTTAGTTTATTTGAGTGTGAACCTATTGTTATAATATATGGACAATATCAAATTTTCTCTGAAATTCTTTATTGAAATTTCTTCTAATCTTTCAGCTTTCTTCAATTTAGGTCGCTGATCCTGCTCACTGCACCCTGCTTAAGTTTCTTTTTCTTCAATCATGTGAACCATATTGTGGGTTCATTAGATCATGGATTTTCAAAGCAGAAATCCATGACCCATATAAGGAATTTATTGTAGAAAATATGGACTGTTTACCTCATAAGTCACATGTTAAAGCTGGCCATTCTGTTGACTTTCCATTAGCAAGTGTCAAGGTAATTCTTTCCTGTGCTGGCCGCAAGCAGTTTTCATATGCATCATAACTTTATATTGTGGCCTTGTTATATAGATTCTCATGATGGGATCTTCCTAACATCAGGTGCGAGATGGAGTTCCCATTCCTGGATTTCTCAAAGACTTCTTGGTTCCACTTGTTAGAGCTGGTCTGCAGCTTCAAGTACTGTTGAAATTGCTTGAAACGTGCATTCATGTTGCTTCTGGAGAACACAGTTGTCATGACTTTCTACCCTGTTGGAGTGGCTTTTCAAGTAGTCTGTCTTTTTCTTCTCCATTGACTTTCAGCAAAGATGTTATAGAAGCTATGGTTCTTGCAAGAGAAAATTATTATAAAAGGATGAATGAAAAAATTGAAAGCCTTTTGAGCAGCTTAGAAGTTAGATATCAGCAGGTCGTCATACTCCATAGTTTTAGGAAAGAAGACTACTTTTCCCATTTTGAGTAGGTGCTTATTTCTTTTCCTTTTTACCTTATGCATGAACATTTTCCTTTTGCAGGTAGCTATGTGTGCTTTAGTACCTTCTTTTGATAATGGTGGAGGTACCTTAGACAAACTAGGCCAGATCATGTCAGAAGACGATTTTGTTGGTTGTCCCACAGCAGATAAAAGAAGTTTAAATATGTAATCTCTTGCTCCCCTCATCCTACAATCCCCCCTTCCCCGAAATGTGTGAGCATGAAGATGCAAGTACTGAGTAACATGTTTTCTTTTATTTGCTGCTTGACATCTTAGTTTTTTCCCTGACAACTTTATTTCCCTTCGTTATTGCTTCATTGATGTTTTATAGATATTCTCAGGGGCATTGGTGATTTGGGCTCTGATGTCTCAAGTACAATAGATGAGTTCTCTTTGCTGGAAGATGTGTGTGATTTATCTGAAAGCTCATCCTTAAACAGCTCTGAGGAGCAATTGGATTGTGATCAGCTTAGTGGCTGGTCTTGTCCAGTAGTTGGGCAACAAAATCATTTATCTGTTTTAAGCTTCTTGAAGAGTACTACCTTAAACAATTCAATACAAAATTCCTGCCATCATGAAAACTCAGGTGGTGATTCGCATGGAATCTGTGATAAAATGGATGTTACTGATCAGTTGATGAAGACCTCCCATGAGGGAGTGATATCGAGTCACATGTCTAATCCTCTAAATCCAGAGAATTCAAGCTGCTTATGTAAATTCAGTATTCAATATAGAGAGAGTTTGATTGACAGTTGTTCAGGAGTGGGTCACGTTTTGAAAAAATCATTTGATAATGATGGAACTGTTGAGCCAAAGGTGACTGAAAAGCACCTGGGACCCCTGAAATATTCGATGTTATGCCGTGACATTATTACCATTAGCAATACTTTGAGTGGGGAAGCCACAAAGGAGGATCAACCTGACAATAATACACTCACTTCACATTTGTACGGTTTCCAACCACAAAAATATGGCCATCAGTGTAATCATCCCAGCATTAATCCCCTTAGTGTGAACCCTATGTTGACAAGGAATTCAATTCTTCACCTGATGGGTAGGAACAGGGGAAACTACAAGGCTGAGCATGAACAAACTTTGCCTTACTTCAATTTTTCTACTGTAGAGGACCCATGTAAGGTTTATATGGACAAGGTACCCACCAACTCTAGATGTAGAAGTGCATCTTCATTTACACTAGATAGTAATGTGTCTAATCGTAATGATAAGAATAATGAACATGGAGAAATTGACTGTGGTAGAGAGAATGGGTTGGTTGATGTTCCTAAATTATGTTTTGATGCTTCACCGGACTTGATGGACCATAAACATTTAACAGTTGTATCTGGTGGGAGCAGCTGGGAAAGATTACTGGGTAGTTTTGGAAAAACTGTCAATGTTGATGATACTCAAAAACAAAGTTTGTTGTCAGCATTTGAGATACCGCTCGATATTATAATTGACAAGTGCTTGCTGCAGGAAATCATGCTTCAGTATCCTTATCTTTATGTTTATTTTGGTAAACTGATTTATTAGTTTATGTATGATTTTTTTTTATTATTCTTTTTGCTTCTATTTCTCTGCGTACTTTGATTAAACTAGTATGAATGTATCATGAATGTTAAGTAAAGAACTAAAAAAAGTCTAAATCTTCTTTTCATTTTTATCTTATTCCACTATTGAAATGAGTTTGAGTTTGAGATGTTCAATATATTGCTTTTAGGAAAGCATACTGTACTAGTGTTGCTTGTCCTTAGAGATGTCAGATACAATTATGTCAGCAAGCTAGCCATCAATGTGCTTGAGGAAGCATTTAAGTTGCAAGAGCATCTTTTGGCACTACGGCGGTATCATTTTATGGAGTTAGCAGATTGGGCAGATTTGTTTATCCTGTCTCTTTGGCATCATGTATTCCTAAATCCTGATTCTGAATGTTTTGTTTATTTTGTCTCTTTGTTTGAGTCTGACTATTGTCTATAAATACTGCTTGTTTACTCATTCTTTGGTTTACATGAAATTGCAGAAGTGGTCTGTTACAGAAGCAAATGAGAGACTTTCAGAAATTCAAGGTCTACTTGAGTTGTCAATTCAGAAGTCTTCATGTGAACAAGACACTTACAAGGATAGGTTATTTGTGTACATGAAAGGACATGGGAAATTGCCTCTTTCTGCATCTGCTATTGGTACATCCATACTATAGAAAAGGGGATTCCCTAGTTGCTACCCAATTTTTACTTTTCCTAAAGGCCCAGTATTCTATTTTCACTACAAAGGCCAAGTTTTTGCTCACTTCCTACTTCTAAGGATATTTTCCTATTACATATTCCTGATTTTAAATAAATTTTCATTTGGTTTTAAAAATTTTAAAAATTGTCAGGCCATTTATATAATTAAATAAAAATGGATTTTCAGTTTCCAGGTGAGTACCTCTTCTAGGATATTACTGTACTCATTTCCTGTATAAATAAAAGTGGATTTTCAGTTTCCATGCGAGTGCCTCTTCTTGGATATTACTGTACTCATTTCCTGTATAAATAACAATCACCACAATAATAATAATTTACTAAGAACAACTTTGATTAGCTTTTTGTTTTTTTCACTTTTATTAATATTATAGTTGTTATTTATACTTGTCAGTTTCATTTCAAGTTTGATTAGCTCCCCCGCCAATTATCCTCTCTTTGGCATCAACTAATGAATTTGTAAATAATTGCAGGGGTCCGTTCTTTTGATTTCTTAGGACTGGGTTACCACGTGCAATGGCCACTCAGTATTGTTTTAACACCTGCTGCATTGAAAATATATGCTGATATATTCAGCTTTTTGATACAAGTGAAGCTTGCCATTTTTTCATTGACAGATGTATGGTGCTCGTTGAAGGTGTGCTTTCTTGGGGAATTTTTTCCTTTTCTTCCCTTGTGTTCGTTGTTACAAATATGCATTTATTATCTTATATCTCCTAAATATATTTATGATTTTCTGTCTATACAATGAATGGAGTAACATGTCTAAGTAGAAGTTAGAAATAACATGTGCCAAGGTTCTACCTTTGATGAATTAATTAATAAAACAACTTATGGTTGGATGATCGGAACACACCCACTTATCTGTGTTATGCCTTATTCTGGTTGAATATGTTCCACTGCAATCAATCTGTTCTCTCTTTCTATTTCTAATACAATTTCTTTTATATGTATAAAAAAATCTCTTATTTATGAAAAAATTGGGGTGGGCACAAAATGGAATTCTTTATGTTGGTAATAATAATAATTAATGTACTTAGGAAATAATAGATTCACACAACTTGCCAATTTCTGGTAACCTGTTGCCATTGGCACCATTTAGGTTGCAGTCACGCCACTTCCCTACCAGGATCTGCTCCGCTTTCTTTGGTCCAGTGTGCAGTTGATGGCATCCCTTTGAAAAGTCCACCTTCTGGTTGCTGACTTGCTGTTTCAACTTATTCTCTGACCTGTTTCTGCTGCACCCATGTTGTCAAAGCCTCCTCTCTTACCCTTGTGCAGTTTTTTGACCAAGTGCCATGTCATCTTGCTCAAGTTGCCCTTTTTCATTGAGCTTTCTCTCTCCTCTCACCTGACATGTGGCTGAAAATAGCTCCTCCAATGGTTCTAATGACTCTCCAAAGATCGACCATACTTCTGTAGAAATATTTCAATTTAAGAACAATTGGTCATTTATGTCCAAAGTGTTGCTGATGAGTAACTACTTGTAGCCTTAATTTTTCTCAACAGGAAATATTTGAATCAAGAAGTATATTTTTGTAAATTTCCCCCCAAAATATATTATCATATTCTCTTTTACCTGCATAGTGCATTGCATATTTCTTTGTATTTTATCACAGTTAAGTTTTATTAAAATGATTGAGAGCTTGCAGTTTATAGTCTGTACTTACATTCTAGTATGATATTCCAATTTGCTTCTGTTGCTCAGAAATGCTTACAGTCAGGATTTCCAAAAGAATCCAAGGCTTTTGGTTGTGTAAATTGTAATGGAACTTTTCTTTCAATTTTGGTGGACAGGATTTGGCGCATACAACCAATAAAAATCGAAATTCTGAACTACACCAGCTTGAGACAGGGCATCTTAATATGTTGATGAAGATGAGGTACTGAAAGTTGTTTCTTTTCTAAATACATGGGTGCATTGTTAATACTACTATTTGATATCATGAGCATTTCTCAGATTCTGTTACTATTCTCATCTCTAAAAGATGCAGCAGTTACCCATTTTTCCCCCATTAACTTATGAAGGGATACTTAATGAGCACTATTTCAAATAGTTCCTTGTATAAATTTTATATACATGTTTGTACTTTTAAGCATCCTTGTTCCACTTTCAATGACAGGCACCAGATAAACCATTTTGTATCTACTTTGCAGCAGTATGTAGAGTCACAATTATCTCATGTATCATGGTGCAGGTTTCTTCATTCCCTTCAGCATAAGGTTTGAGACCAGTGCTTCTAATTAGTATAGCTATTTATTTAGTTATCATTCTCTGGGCATCTTTTTCTTCAATTCAAAGTATAATTTGTTTTCAGTAAAAAAATCATTGTTTCGTAACTGCTTATGTATTGCATGTGTTGTAGAAAACTACTTTTCAAGGGTACTGGTACTCATTGGGTATACTTGGACTTGGGTACTCATCAAAATTAATTTTTAAAAAAATTATATGCAACTTGAGTACGACTCTGATACAATTAGGCACTGCTTGAATTATAGCTAGGTATGCCTTATATATTAACTAGATCTTGTTTTCCCAAAAAATGACAGGTTTTTAGGTAAATTCAGGGATTTTTTTCATCATTTTTGCAAATGTGCTATTTTTCCTATTTAATTGAATCCTTTCATCCTTCTTTGTGAGATGCAAGTTTTTCTTAATTTCTTTTATTTTAAAGCCCATGAATCAAAATCATACTATTTTTCATTATTTCTTTGTGCTCTGATCTTGTGATGTAATTCTTTGATATTTTGTGTTTGCTGTATGCTTGTACCACTGATATTAATACAAGAGAGTTCTGCTGCTCAAGGATGTCAAGTGTTGGATAGCCACCTTAATTGTGGTCCCCACTAGCCCACCTTAGTTGCGACTTCTTTGGGGACTTGCTTAATTGCAACATCAAGTGTGATGGTAGTCCCACATCAACTAGTGATAAGGCCAAATTAGTGTATATAAGTGGAGGACAACGCTCACCTTACAAGCCAGTTTTGTAGGGTTGAGTTAGGCCCTAAACCTACATTTTTAAGATGGTATCAAAGCTTATCCTAGATTCATTGTTGGACTACTTGCATTTGTCACACTTCAAGCTGGAAGTCCTGGGCGTGAAGGGGAGTGTTGGAAAGCCACCTTAGTTGTGATCCCCCCTAGCCCGCCTTAGTTGTGGCTTCTTTGGGGAGTGCCTTAATTGAAACACCAAGAGTGATGATGTAGTCCCACATCACCTAGTGATAAGGCCAAATTAGTGTAAATAAGTGGGGAGAGTGGGGGGAACCCTCACCTTACAAGCCAGTTTTGTAGGTAGTGTTAGGCCCTAAACCCTAAGATCAAGCAGCTGCAGCTTTGGCTAATGACTAAAATGAGAGCTGAATAAGGGCAGATGTTAGTCAGTTACTCCATTATATAGAAGGGATTGGTTATAAATAGGGGAAATCAGATTATAGGGATTCATTCTGGGAATTTGATTGTTTGTGTGAAAGGGGAAATTCTTCAGAAAGGGACACCCTTGAAGGAGAGCTTCTCTCCTTTGTTCTGTACATTTTTGTTCTACCAATAATATACTTCATATCTTCTCTGTCTTCTGTTCTCTGGTTCCTAACAGGCTTTTATACTTAGCATAACATAAAAGGAAATTTGGAAATATTGATTATTATGTGGGATTCTTTTAAGATTTTTATGTAGGAACTTATAAACAAATTTTAGAGTCATCTCAGCAGCATCTCTATTATAAGTTTTAAATGTTGTAGAAATACAAAAAAAAATTCCACCACATATAAAGGGTTATAGAGAGACGAGAGCTTTCTAGTTTTTGATAACTTTGATGGCTGGATCTTGTCTACATGGCGTAGTAATTCAACTACTTTATAAATCTTTTGGATATTCCTGCCATTTATTATGTAGGTGAAAGATATGATGGATCTTGAATCAGTGCACATGGAATATCTTGCTGATTCGTTATGCATGTAAGTTTACATTTATTTTCTTATTACTTTTTATAGTGACAGCTATTAGAAAGTCAATTTAGGAGCAATAATTTCTGCAAATAGTGAATAGTTAAGGTCAAATTTCAATTATTAATTCTGTCTTGTCTGGTCTCTTCTGTGTTAAATTTCTACCAAGTTAATATTATCTTTGAAAGTCAGTGATGCATATTTTGGTGCCACATGCAATGTCTACTGGTTAGTGGATCTTTATGCGTGGTCAAATGCTTGATCATTATGGGCCTGTCCATTTTGTAGTATGTTAAAGCAGATGGATAATAAATTTTTCTCTTCACCCATATTCCAATCCAAGATGCATCAAAGGGTTTTTAAAATATTGACAATTCAAGCATGTTGCAACTTGCAATGGGTTTTTTCAGCAAGTCTATGCTCAAAAAACGCCAGGCAACACGATGGTGCTTACTATTATTGACACTTGGCACCATGGCAGCTGCTTCAAGGAAGTGGTGTGTGTTGCTCTTCTTTTTAAAGCCAGAAGATTAGGGGAAAGTAATAGTAGAGGGTAAACAAGATGGGCACATGACATGCATCTGTTGGATTTCCATCCATATTTTAAATGGTTTAAGTAATGCTTTCACATTCGATTATTATTGGGTTTAGTGTAAAAAGAATGATAACTGTCCAGCAATTTGCTCAACACTTTTATGCTGGTGATCAGCATGTATTATGTGATGATTGGGTATATTAATGTGAACCTATTCACCACTTGATGCATGCTGATCATTTACGTGCACACTAATGACTAGTGTAAAAATAGTGTGCAAATTGTGGTGTGTAAATAGTGTAAACTAGTGTAGTATTTCAAATTTGTATTCAGTTGGTGATATTTATAACCCGAAAGTTCAGCATCTGACTCTGATAGTCAGTGTTTTATTGTTTGTTTGCGTATATATTCGTTTCAGATGTTTCCTGTCTGATGAAACAAAGGCAGTTGGCAGCATTATTGAGAGCATTTTGCAATGTGCACTCGATTTCCGGTCTTGTATTACAGTTGGTTCTTGGGAGTCTGGAAGTGATCCAGAAGATTTGTTAGGCAAACTTTCTAAAATCAATATTTCCCAGGTAAACCAGGCAAAATTTCTTGAATCTCTATACATCATTTATGTGGTACATTTATGCTTTAGAAAACCAAATTGAATGAAAATACTATGTAGGCTAGGGCTCTTTGTTACTTAAAAAAGATTTTGGGCACTTTGGCATTTTATATATAGATACTAACGACTATTCTTAACTGGCTCTGCATCCATAGGAATGTCTACATATAATGTAAGGCAATATACGTTCATTCCTTTATTCGAGAGGGCCTTCTCAATGTTCTCATTAAGTTGTAGGGTCTGGTGCCCTCAAAATAACCTAAGCTTTGCCAAAAGGTCTCTTGAAAACATCCACACATTAGATAAGAATAAGATCATCCTATCTGGGATATGTTTGGTATGCTCTCAAATAATTGATCTTAAACTGGGGAGTAAAATATATTGACCTCTGGGGAGTAAAATATATTGACCTGTAGTTTGAATTTATTTGCAGGTGCTTTCTATAAAGCAGAAGTTTGATAGAAGTCTAAAAGAACTGCACATATGCCATATTAAGGGACCTAAACATGGGAATTTTGGGCTTTCTCGTTTCTGGGATTATCTAAACTATAATGAATATTATTCAAATGTCAGCAATGAGATGGGGTACTGTGCTGTCTGAAATTTGCCAGTTTTGACGATGAATTAGAGCATAATGCACAGCTAAGGGCTACGAATCAAGCTTTGGCAATGAATTAGGGCATAATTAACAGCCAAGGGCTAGGAAGCCAGCTTTGACAGGTCAACATTGCTGTGACTGGGTATTGTTGATGGGAAAATGTTAGTTTTAGAAGAACAATTGAAAGTGTGGTAGAAGTGTCTCTGAGCGGTTTTGCCAATTCATGGCTGTTTGGAATATCCAATCGATTGTGTATCTTTAATGAGGGAAAAAGGACAAACGAAGAAAGTCGCTGTATTTGTGTTTCCCATGGATACAATGCTACTATTTACTTTGTAAAAAGAAGAAAAGAGAAAATGTTGAGTGACAAGTTTCCCTCTACTTCATATTTATTCATGGCTCATTGGTTTAAGCTTTTAAAAATATACAGAAAATTAATATTTTAGGGATTTTATGAAAATTATTTATTTTTTGTTTGGTTATAATTGCAACTATTTTTTTCTACTTTAAAAGATCGTTACAATTAGTTATTTTATATTTAAATGTTAAAAAAAATTACAGAAAGATGAAAAAGCTTAAACAATTTCCCCATTAGCTGCTCGTAACTATTGTTATATTGCAAGGCACAATTTCTCCCATGTCATGCCATGACAACCGCTCAACTCAAGTAATATCCCTTTCCAAGTTAATTTAAGCAGTCTTCGTGGAAGAAATTTATGTTTTCTTTTTTTATTCATAGAAATTTAACTCAAGTATTAAGAGTCTACGATAATTCATATATATTCTCAATCAATTGTAAAAGACATTTCTTTTATGCTAACGTTATTTCTACTATAATAAAAGAATTTATTTATTTCATCCTTGCTATTAAGAGATAAACGGGATACTAAATCATTAACATATTTTAAAATATATGTTATGTTAATTTAGACATTCCAATGATATACTAAATAATTTTGAATAAGTATATAAAATTTTGTACATATAAGTTTCATTTGGATAAATAGTTTAATTAAGATTTTATTGAATAACTGCTTATTATGTAAATCTTATGTATAAATTGTTTTAATATTAAACAAAAAATATGATTATACTTTTTGTTATATTAGTTATAAGATGTTTTCATAAGCTAAAAGTAGTATATAGACATATTGAATATATTGGATAAGCTATTATAGTAGCTATTACGTATTTGACTATCGTATGTTATTTTTATAAGTTCTCACACACTTGCAAACATGTATGTTATATCTAAATAAGTTGTAAATAAGCTTTC
>PYAF01005490.1:1250713-1271202 GCA_007407185.1 Glycine tomentella
AAAAAATATGATTATACTTTTTGTTATATTAGTTATAAGATGTTTTCATAAGCTAAAAGTAGTATATAGACATATTGAATATATTGGATAAGCTATTATAGTAGCTATTACGTATTTGACTATCGTATGTTATTTTTATAAGTTCTCACACACTTGCAAACATGTATGTTATATCTAAATAAGTTGTAAATAAGCTTTCTAGACTTGTGATAAGCATGTACTTTTAACTTAATGATAAATTTTGAGATAAAATCATTTAACAAAAAATGATTAATGAGTATAAGTCAATTTAACCATGAACGAACTTATATTCAAGTGAATGTGTGCAAATACACTCACTCACTTTGATGAAATTACACATAAATGTTAATTTTTTAAATTTAGTCCACTATTTTCAAATATGGGAACCCATTGACCATAAAAAAAAATTATTTCTCTCATTTACTTTATAATTTAAAATTTATATATTTATCTTCATATGTATAATTAATTATTATTATTATTGTAAATGAATTGTTCTCACTAGCTCTCAGGGTTCTATATCGATCCATGCAATCAAGAAAATAGTTCCACAAATGACTAGATCATATTAAATTAGAAAATAAAAAGATTTGTAAAATTATACCCTTCATCACCACTTTGTGAAAAATGTTAGGTATGACTGTGTTAGATTTAAGTTAATCCCTTCTTTTATATATTATTATTAATATATAAAACAAATGGGTTTAGGTAGCAGACTGGTGACGTAGGAGGCCTCTTTTGTTGACTAACTAGGTGATTAGTTAAGAAACAAAAGGCAAGAGTAATATAAACGAATACATTTCGATAATAATAATTTTGATTTCATGAATGAATATACCTAATTTGTATTGTAGCATGTATGATTGAGCTGAGTGGAAAGTGAAAACATAGTAATTTAGTAACCAAAGCAAAGCATGAAGATGAATTGTTACTGGTGGCATACCCTGATGATGAGTTGTTGTGTGTTGGGTTTGTGCGTGGGCATAGGAGGTTGTGAATGTGTGGCGGAGGAGTACGATTGTAGGAGAATGGAAGAATCATGGATCGTTGATATTAGTCACAAGTACCAGCCAGATATGCCTGCCTGGGAATCCAAGGATAGCCTTGGCCAGATTGTGTGGCTTACAAGAAGCATGGCAAACGGTTCTCTGGCTAACTTCTCCCAATTCAAGCTCCCTGTTCACAGCGGCACCCATGTCGATGCTCCCGGACACGTGTTCGATCACTATTTCCATGCTGGCTTTGATGTCGACTCTCTCGACTTACTACTCCTTAATGGTATATATATATATATATATATATATATATATATATATATATGCTTCCTCACCACTTCGATCAATTAAATGTTTTGTCATGTCCATGCTCATGTTTAATTCATATGTAGGCCCTGCACTATTAGTTGATGTTCCAAGAGATACAAACATCAGCGGTATGTAACCTATTTTAATTTCTTGCACGTTATATCATATAAGCAACTTATTCTGTAGCTTTCTAGTTACTATACTAACTCAAGTTTTTGCATTCTATCACCGTCAAGTGCAGTACAATCTTTTTCTGGCCTACTTTCTTCAACTATTACTTTCTGTATATATAACCAATTATATATATAGCTTCTTAAAACAAAATTGGAAGACAACTTTTCTTAATGAAAATGCCATTTTATTTTCCAGCTCATGTTATGAAGTCATTGAATATTCCAAGGGGCGTACGTCGTGTGCTCTTCCGAACATTAAATACTTACAGGTAATAATCTTCAATTTTATGTTATAGATTCTATTTTCTCTCTTGTTCTTTCTTTCTCTTCATTCTTTTTTCCTTTCTCTCTCTCTCTCTCTCGTTCTTCTCACGCTAGGAAGAAACATTTCTCTTTAATGTATTGGTGTTGTTATAGGGAGTATTTTTCTCAAATATTCTATAGTTTGATAGAAGTGAAATGTGGAACTAACTAAAAGCTTGTAAAATTATTAGGGGGCTTATGTATCAGAAGGAATTTGACACAAGCTATGTGGGATTCACAGAAGATGGAGCAAATTGGCTAGTGGAGAACACTGACATTAAGCTTGTGGGTAAGGCTTCGGGGTTTGGGTTGCTTTTATCCCAATATCACATAGATTTTAAGTCACCTAGTTGATTTTTTTCCTTTTCCTAACTAACACGGCATAATTCTAAGCAGTATAGATTATAGACTTTATGTGCCCTTATATTGATGTTGTTTCCGGTGCTGACAGAGCAGCTATAAGAGTCATCCCAAATCCTAGTGGATAATTTGTTTACCATTTCATTTGTTGTTTGTGGGTACTGTTTTTTTGGCAAATGATCGAGTACTCTGAATCTAGATCTCTATCACTTTTAAGTTCAAATATTTGTTTTCTTTTTCTTTACCAACTTTGTTGCAATGACACATATTATGCGATGCAATGTAGGAATAGATTACCTATCAGTTGCTGCTTTCGACCACTTAATTCCAGCTCACCTTGTTTTTCTGAAAGGCAGGGTAAGAAACCTTTTTTAATTATGATCGATTGAGAAATGATACGTGTTATGTTTCACTGTTTGTTAGTAAATTTCGGGAGTTAGAACCAGCATATATGCACACTAACAAGTGAAAATGCTTTAGGAAATCATTCTCGTGGAAGGCCTGAAGCTTGATGATGTGGCAGCAGGAATATATACAGTCCATTGCTTACCTCTTAGGCTGGCTGGTGCTGAGGGATCACCCATAAGATGCATTCTCATCAAATAGGTTACTTGCATTTTTTGTTTTCTTAAATATGCAGGCTAGCTTTTGACACGATGTGTGATCTTTCTTCACGCAGTAATGCCAAGTTACATATTTTGATTTTTTTTTTTTTAAATAAGTCATCTGATTATTCTTTGTTTTTGAAAAACCTATTTATTTCTTCTGTTTTGGTGGTTTTCTCTTTATTTTTTAAAAGCCTATTTGATTTTTCTGTTTTGGTGATTCTCTCTGGTTAATTGTTTCGTTTATGAATATGCTAACGAATTGCATTATCACTTTCACCTTCAGAAAATGGTTGACATAGAATTTTGAAACTGGTTCAGGAAACAGCTAGGATATGCTGACATGCAACTGTTGTTTGTGCTTGGAAATGGATCTTAAGAGCATAAGGTTGAATGTAGTTTTCTTTATACGAATAGGGGCATCTATAAGAATAACGCTCCAGAATAGTTACTCACTTATCCGGGATTCTCATGGCTGTAAAATCGTAGATCTCAATCATCAAAATGTCATCTATGTTCTTTCGCTAGCCAATATTTTGGTTCAAAACACGAAGGAAAAGTAGTAATTTATTTTTGAATAAATTACATTCACATCCTTATATTTTTTTTTCTTCAAATTATACCTAATATTCCTCTTTTTTTTATATTACTTTTATTTCCTTTTATTAACGAACTAATATCAATTGAAATATGTGAGCAGACAAAATTGTCCTAACATCTTAAATGTAAAACCAAAATTGTCCTTTCTAATTATCCTCTCCCAATTACTCTAAAAAATTATGGTTCACAGAATATCGTCCCCTGGTTCGCCAAATTCCCCTGGGCGAGGATGATGATGACGAGGAAGAGATGATGCTGTCGTGGGAGAGGAAGGAGGAGAAGAAGGTGGTGTTGGTAAGTGAAGAGGGTTGTTGAATAAGATGGGAGTTCGTAAAATTAGAGATATGATTTTGAGGAAGAAAATGAGGATATTTTAGACATAAATTTTTATTAAAAGTCATGTGACCAGCATGTGCCTACTTCCTGTCAAATTAGTAAACAATGTTTAAGAAGGAGGAAGTCTGGGTGTAATGTGAATTAAATAATTAAGGAGTTTCTTTGTAAGTGCAAAAAAGGAATATCGAATGCAATTTAAAGAAAATATAGGGAATGCGAGTATAATTTATTCTTAAGTAAAGTTTGAGAGAAGAATTCAATTCTTAAGTATAATTTAAAATACCATACATCAAAATAGATTTTTTGGATATTAAATATTTTATTTAAAAATATAGGAATTTATAGGGAATTTTTCTAGAGCAAAATAAAACAATTTCAAATAACACATAAAATGAAATTTCCTTGTGATGGAAATTAAATTAGTTTATTTAAATAAAGAATTTAAAACACAAGAAATTTGAATTTTTAATCCAAACAAAATATTTTTAAAGTAAAAGAATTTAATTGAAGTAATTAAATTTTTATATATTTTAAATTTTTTGAAATTTTAAAATTTCTTATCTAAGCATTACAAAAATTATTAAGCTCAAGTCTCGACTCTAGACATGATGCCAATAAATCCAAGTCAAGGTTGGAGCACAGTACAAACTAGAAAGTATTAACAAAATGCTTTAAGTTTATATATATGTATATATATATATATATATATATATATATATTAGGTTCGAATTCATTTTTCTGAAGTTTTTTTTTTTCTGTTGGATTCTGTTTAATGTAGTGATTCGATGCTTCTTTTTCTATCTGCTGCTAACATGGCTTAAATGGTACTATTGTCTATAAAGAGAATAGAGAATTCATGTTATGTATGCTACCAACATTGGACTACTTTGTTAATTTGTTTAAATTTTAACAAATTAAACAAAAAAGTATTTTTTTTTAAAATGATTCTTAAGAAATAGATAAGATTTACATCTTAAACCAAACTGATATAAAAAATAATATAGATAAACACATAAAAAAATTGTTTATTTTATTAAAAAATATTTTTTAAATAATAAGTTTTAACAAATGAACCCATGGTCTATTATTTATTTATGAATGTGTGGTGGTCTATGCAATTAGTTTAGTGGCTTTAATACAACTTTCGTTTCCTTATTTTGTTGAATTAATAATTTTGATTCTCTCATTTTAAAATAGAGATATTTGATTATTCTATTTAAAAAAATTATAATTTTTGTTCAATTATTTATTTTTCTACATTTATTTTTATTTTAATTAATTAAATCATTTCTTGATAATATTTTAAATGAATATGTTAGATAGAGTTTAAATAGACCAAAAAATAAAACAAACTTAGACAAAGTTGAAAATAAACATAAAATTTATTAGTGATGATTTTTAATAAATTTTAATCAATCACATAAAAGGTGTCAAAAATAGTATTACCATCATTTTTTAACTTTTCTAAAATAGAATATCAAATATTTTTATTTTAAAATAGAGGAATTAAAATTATTCTTAACCCTAGTTTTTTCTAATTTATCTAGTGCAATTAACGATTAACCAAACCAATGGAAACATTTTCTAGTAGAAGGAATTAGGGCACTATTGAAGTCAAACTATTGGGATTGGTTTCGTTTCACCTTTGGACATCCAAAAAGGTAATTCTCCGTGTTATTGGCTTATTGCTATTGCATCTTTGTCTAATTGAGCAGCGTAGCTCAATTACCCCCACCCTGTCGATCTTTGTCTTTTGATAAAACCAAGGACGAAAAGGTTGTGTTTTGCCTTGCGGTTTGAAATGTATGAAGTTGACCTTTTGTGTTTTTGAAGGAGCAAGTTAAATATTAATAAAGTTTTAGTAGCCTTATGAAAATGGCAAAGGTTAATGTTGTTGCAGTCTCTTAAAATATCATTTTTTCTATCTTCCATATTTCTGACTTTGGGGAAGTCAAAGAAGTGATTTACTGATTTTAACACTTGTTTTTCTTTTTCTCTCTAAACTTGATCAAACAAGGATATTTATCTAAATCTTTCATCTTCCCTCCATCGAATCAAACAATATTTGTTCTATTTTCTTATTATAATACTTTTTATTTCAAATTTCACGGCTACTACCATAGACCTTTGTTGTTCCTCTATATCTTTATCTCAGTATATTTGTGAAATATGCTCAATATATTTTCTATTATTTTGTTCTATTTTTAAGGGAGAGAAAATATATATAGTTCTTAACTTTTATCTCTTTTAAGTAAACACACTCAACTTTAATCCACTCTAATTTATATTGATCTTCCGTTAACATGGGAGTTAAATAACTAACGTTAAAATTATTTTGATCATTAATTTAGATAAAAACTTAACCATTTTTTCACTTTTAAATCATTCGTTCATCTTTTTGAAATCATGTGGTAACTTGGGACGATAGTTAAAAAAAATAAGAATAAGTATTAAAAAAGTAAAATAAGAACAACACATAAATGACTAAGATTTAACTTAAATCAACTATCAAGATCATTTCAACATTCATAATTTAATCATGACTACTTAACACAAACATATGGCAACAATACCTATAAGTTAAGGTTCAATTGGTACAAATTGAAAGTTGAAAATGTTTACATGTAAAAGAGATAAAGTTTAGCGTGTCTATATAAGCTTTTCTAAATTCGTAGTCATCACACATCTTCCACAATGGTGCTATGTGCCATAATAACCGGGCCTATTCTAATTGGATCAAGTTAGACTAGTCTATCTGAATTTGTGGGACGTTTCAATATGAATTAGGAGCGTCTAACAAATTGGACGAATTTGGTGTACTCCAAAAATAAATCAAACTAGTCCAATTTATTTTATATGTTTCGATCCAAGTCAATCTAAATAAAATTCATGGCCTCTTTTTGGTGTGGTGCACTGACCTTAGCAGCTTCAGGCTCATGCTATTGATTTCTACAAGAGACTTTTTGCAACTCTGAGGGTAATGTTGATCTCTTATCTCTTCCTCCCTCTCCTTGTCTTTCTAATTGTGAGAGTGGCTTGCTAGCTCATCTTGTTTCCAAGGAGGATGTCTTCAAAGCTCTTCAGGGTATGAAGTCTTATAAGTCTCCTGGCCTAGATGGTTTTCAGCCTATATTTTATAAAATTTATGTGATGAAGTTGGGAAGGATGTTTGGTTGTTTGTGAAAAATGCTTTTGAGAGTGGGACTGTTGACCCCAAAGTGGCACAAACGCTTGTTGTGCTTATTGCTAAAGTGGACTCTCCCAAGTATATTAAATATTCTAGACCTATCAGATTATATAATGTTATTTATAAACTGATATCTAAAGTGTTGGTCAATAAATTGAGGCCTTTTCTTCATTCTCTGGTTAGCCCTCTCCAGAATAGTTTCATTCCTGAAAGTGGTACCTGTGATAATGCCATCATCCTTCAGGAGGTTATTCATAGCATGTCCAAAACTAAGAAGAAAAAGGGAGATATTGTGTTTCAGATTGATCTGGAAAAAGCTTATGACCAGGTGGAGTGGGATTTTCTTAGGAAGGTGCTTTCTGATTATGGCTTTCTTGAGAGCATTATTAATCTCATCATGACATCTGTCTCCTCCTCTTCCCTCTCCATCCTTTGGAATGAGAGTAGATCTCCTCCTTTCGTCCCCAAAAGAGGGTTGAGACAAGGTTATCCTCTTTCTCCGTATTTGTTTGTTCTCTGCATGGAAAGATTAGGCTCCAAAATCTCTAAGGCTGTCGAGAAGGACGATTGGGCCCCTATTAGCATTTCCATGGGTGGTCCTAAGCTTTCCCACCTCATTTTTGCTGATGATGTGTTGCTTTTCACTCAGGATTGTCATGAATATTCTTAATGATTTTTGTGTTGGATCTGGTTTCAAGGTGAATGTGGATAAATCTAAAGCTTATGCCTCTAATGGTGTAACTAGCAATAGAAGGAGGAAATTGGCGGCTATCTCTCATATCAATTTTACAAGCAATCTCGGAAAATATTTGGGTTTTAGACTTGCTTATGGGAGGGTTAGGTCTCATTTGTTTGATGACATGGTAGAGAAGATCCAGCGGAGACTAGCCTCCTGGAAGGGCAGAATTCTTAATAGGCCTGGGTGGATTACGTTGGCTAATGTTGTGCTCTCATCTATTCCAGCTTACAGTATGTAAGTTAAAATGGGTTCTTCAGCAAATCTATGATAAGTTGGGTGTTCTTAATCGTAGATTTATTTGGAGTGGTACATATGCAAATAAATTACATCTTGCTAGTTGGGATACCATTGCTAAGCCAAGGAGTTGGGGTGGTTTGGGTGGTTTGGGGGTTCGAAGATCTAGAGATCAAAATGTTTAATTGCTTGGTAAGCCAGTTTGGGATGTAGTTAAGAATGAAGATAAGTTTTGGATGAAGATTGTTAATAGCCTTTGTAATTCCTATTCTGATTTGCGTGAAGGTTTTTCTTTGGGTATTGGAGATGGAGCTAGCAGCTTTTGGTATGATTCTTTGCTGGATGGTAGGAAGCTTTGTGTTGAAACTTCTTATGTTCACTACTATGACCAGCATCTCTGTATTAGTAATGTTTACAGGGATGGAAGGTGGGACCTTCAGAGTCTCTACTCTTCTCTCCCTCAGAATATCCAGCAGGAGATTAATAAGGTTTCCATCATCCTTAATGAGGTTGTCCCAGACGTGATAACTTGAGAGTCCAACATGTCTGGAAATTATTCTGCAAGCTCTGACTACAAATGGCTTATTGAGAGGCATACGGGGCACCGTATTTTGGGATGGAATTGGCTTTGGAAGATTGATCTTCGGGAGGATATCAAGGTTTTCCTCTGGCAGATATGTAATAATGCTCTCCCAACCCATTGAATGATCATGCAACGTCATGTTCCTATCTCCCCTACCTGCCCGATGAGTTCCATCTGTTTTTTCAGTGTAGTGGAGTGGCTGATGTTTGGAATAGGGTGGGGATCCATCCAATTGTTGCTCATAGAAATGAAATGATCCCTCTATATGATTGGTTGCTCATGTTCCTCGAGAAATTTGGCAGTATTGCAGGAGTCTTGGAAGGCTAGGAATTCTCATGTGTTCTCTAACAAGGTTTTGCCTACTTGGCTTATTGCTAAACAGGTTAATGCTTTGTTTATGCTGATTAATAAAGCCTTTCAAGACCCGGAGATGGATTTGCATCTTGGAACCGCTCCGACTCCTATAATCGTTTAAGTGTTTTTTCCTAATCTTCGCAGTGTTGTTGTGCACGTGGATGGCAGCTGTGTTGGTTCGCCTGGCAGGACTGGTTTGGTGGACTAATCAGACACCCTATAGGCCTTTGGATTTCTGGTTTTTATGGAGCCTCGGGTTGTGCAGACAATCTTAAACCAAAGTTGGTGGCTATTTTTTATGGACTTTGGGTAGCTTAGGAGAAGGGATTCAGACATGTGTGTGTGTCTTACTCCCTTCATGCAATCAACCTTTCGCATGGGGAGTTGAATGTGCACCACAGGTACGCTGCTATCATAGCCTCTATCAAGGGACTGGGCCATTTCTATTATTCATTCCCTCCGTGAGAGGAATGCATGTGAGGATGTGCTAGCCAAGATGGAAAATGACAACGATCAAGCGATTAAATTGATTTGTTCTATTTTCTTATTTTAATACTTTTTATTTCAAATTTCATGGCTACCTCCATAGGCCTTTGTTGTTCCTCTATATCTTTATCGTAGTATATTTGTGAAATATGCTCAACATATTTTCTATTTTTAAGAGAGAAAAAGTATAAATAGTTCTTAAATTTTACCTCTTTTAAGTAAACATACTCAAATTTGATCCATTCTAATTTATATTAATCTTCCGTTAACATGGGAGTTAAATAACTAATGTTAAAATGATTTTGATCATTGATTTAGGTTAAAACTTAACCATTTTTTTACTTTTAAATCCTTCATTCATCTTTTTGAAATCACGAGTAGTAACATGGGGCGATGGTTGAAAAAACAAGAAAAAATGTTTAAAAAGTTTAAAAAAAAAAAAAAAAAAGACATAAATGACTAAGATTTAACTTGAAACATATGGAAAAAAATAGCTATAAGTTAAGGTTCAATGGGTACAAATTGAAAGTTGAAAAAGTTTACATGTAAAAGAGAGAAAGTTTAGCTGAGACAAAAGAAAATTGGAAAATGGTTAGTGAACATCCAATTGCGAAAATAAAAAGTTGTACCCTTAATTGGATCTGAATGTGTATAAACACACTGTACAAGCTAGACATCTCAAAAGTAAAAACAGAGCGAGTTACAGGGTGTTTGAACAAGCATTGAAAGGCTGAGAGTGCGTTGAACAGTAAATGAAAACAAAGAAGGGTGTTAAGTGTAGTGTTGCATCAAAATTGTGTTCCACAAATCCATCTAATAGCCCTGCATATATATTTGGATAGGTTGCAATTAAAGACAAAACAGCAACGTTGGATATGGAGCATGAAAATCCAGAAAAGTGGTGAAGTAAAAATATAGTAAGAAACATAGAAAAGCAGGGATAGTGAATCGTGATGTACAAGGCATGTTGATGTTGCTTCCTTTTTTCCTTGGTGGAGAATGTAGAAGATCCCAGTCAGTATGGCGGTGGAGGGTATATTCCTGAAAAAGGATCTAGTTAGTTAGAGAAACGCAAGCAGCAGTAAGTAGTAGACATGAATTAGAAAATAATAATTACCAGGAAGGTAGCCTGCAGGTGGTGGATAAGCTGAAGCAGGCGGTGGGTATGATGGGGGAGGAGGATATGAAGAGGGCTGTGGAGGGTATGATGGTGGATGTGAGGAATAGGGAGGATAAGCTGTTGGAGGTGGTGGATATGAAACTGTGGGTGCTACTGGTGGCGGAGGGTAAGAATAAGATCCAGTTGTATGGTAAGAAGGAGGTGGTGGGTAGGAAGTAGCAGAAGGAGGTGGCGGGTATGAGGTAGAATATGAAGAAGGGACGGGAGGAGTTGCTGTTGCCACATACGGAGGTGCTGATGGAGCATGGCTTGAGACTGATTTATGCTGCAACCAATTCCAATTATATTATAATATGACTCCAGTCCAATGACGTGAAAATGTAGGTAGCTAGTTTACTTACCCTTTGATGATTTGCAATTGCGTAATGCAATATGACTTTGACTTCACCAGCGTATCTGGCAAAGAAAATGAGGTACTGTGAGTGGTGACCTAATTGAATGGGAAGTATTAGGGTAGCTTACCTGCCAGTTTTGGTCTGAAGTGGCCAAGCAGAGTCATCGAAGCCTTGAGAGAGAACCTTGTGCAATTGAATCCTGAAGATCGAAGAAGAGGAGGAATGAGAATAAAAGAATAGATAATTAGATGGAGGAAGAAGAGGCACATACTTTCCGCTTCCTATAAAATCGTCGAAGGTGAGAGTATTGCTGTTCCAAACAAGGACATTGAGCTCCCGAAGGCCTTCAATGAGGGGAAAGATGAACTTCTCTTGGAATACCGGGTTTTTTCCACCGTCTGGAATGGAATGGAAGGTCAAGGTCGTCGTGGGTCAACGACTCAATCAAATCAAAATGAAAATGAAAATGAAAAACTAAGGGCTGACCGACCTGTGCAGGTTCTGGTTCGGAACTTTGTGCTGCCATACTCAACACAAACATACGGATCTTGCCTTGAAATCCATTCTGTGTCCTTCAACTTGGAGCACGAAACCACTGCAATGCCATCCATAATCCACTCTTAGTCTTAATTCACAATCATAAATCCATTCATTTCAACTTCATTCGCTTACCCGTAACCTCGAGAGGTTGCCCCTGGATGCCCGTTATCGACGACATGGAGTCAGTGGAGACCAAGAGAAAGAGAAGAACAGTATGCAATTGCAAACGTTGAATTCTAATTGAATTTGGAATTCAGCCTACCCAACGCGCAAAGCCTGTCCTTCCTTCTTCCTTTTCGTATTTATTTATATACATAGCTTGGTGGGGGTAAATTTCTCTAAAAATATTTTTAAAAGAAAAAAATAAGAATTAAAAAAATGAGATGAATTTTTTTATAAATAAAAATAAGTTTTTTAATATCTAATTTGTTGAAGTTCATTAATATATTTTTTCTAAAAGATGAGATAATATGTACAAATTAGATAATAAAATACTTATTTTAACTTATAAAAAAATTCATTTCATTTTTTTCTTCTTATTTTTTTTTTTAAAAGTGTTTCTAGTGAAGCTAACCTCCAAATAGATCCGCTATACATATCACACTATCACATGATTCCTGGGCCATCAGATCAGATTAGACGCTCACTAACGGGACTATTTACATTTTTACAACTGATTTTAAAATATTAGTCTTTCACTTATTGCACTATTTTTTAGTCTTATTTAACTAAATTTATAATTTTATTAGTTAATAACTTATATGTTTATTTATAATTTTTCTTCATTTTTTATCTTTATCATTTTAACTTACTTTTTATCTTATTTTTAATTGTCTTTATGTTACTCTCTTTAATTATTTTTGTAACATTTTTACTCTTTTAATTTTCAATAAAATATTTAACCTTTAAAATAATCAAAATTTAGTAAAACATAAAACAATAATTACCTATAAAGGATTGTCTCAAAATAAAAATGGAAATGTTAATTCCATGATTATCTATTTTTATAATTTTAAATGAAAATTAAGTCACTTATCTTCATCTTTTACTATTGTTTGTGCTATAAAGTACTCTATTTTTATAATTAAAAAAATATAAGACAATAGTTGATCAAATAAGTTTATAACTATGTTGGTTGCAATTTGTAATATTTTGCATTCGAATTATGTATTTTTAAATAAAAAATAGATATCAAATAATTTATAATAAATTATAAATTTGTCCCAAAATTATCATAAACTTTCAAATATTTGAATAAAACTAGTTTAGGAGTTTTAGGAGAACGAAAGAGAAAACTGACAAGGCAAAATTTACTTACTTTTTAAAATAAAAAATATTTGGCTCAAAATAGATTTAGGGAACCAAATTCATATAATATCTAATATAAAGAGACTAAAAAAGTAATTAAGTTAAAATTAATAAAAAATAATCTAAAAGAAACACTAGTGGCTAATACTCAGACCATAGTCACATGCTTTTACCTTGAAACTCCCAACCTTTCTCACCAAAAAATTGGATTTGAATTTCTTTTAAAAGTAAATAATGTTAGTTAGTTATTGTGAGAAAAAAAAAGTGTCCCTTCAATGTACTGAAAATTAAAAGTAAAAGCAAATAAAATACTTATATTTTGTTGCATTGAGGGGACAGGCCAAGACCCGAAGGGACAAATTAAGTAGGAAGTGACGAGACCGACATAAGATCCTTGAAGCAGCAGGCCAAGGGGTAAGAAGTAAGAAGAGTTAGATCCAAGTCGATCGTATATGCCCAATGAATCGCCAACAAGGCTGCAGTGTCCCCAGACCCAGGCAACACAATACTACACATTGACCACTACAATAACTTTTTTTAGTTTAGGAAAATGTTGCACGTACCGCCCAAATTTGGAGCGCCCGGAGTGTAGGAAATAAAGAGATCATATAAAGAAAAACAGAGAGAAAGTGAAATAATAACAATATGACGATGGAGAAATCAATAAACAAGAGAGGGGAAAAAAGGGGAGAAAATGTTACCACTTGTTTATGAACCTTTTTATTGTTTGTTCCGTTACCTATTGCAAAATTGGTGCATAAGATGATAGCCGATAGATAGGCATGTGAATTTGACTTGCAGAATGCAGCAGGGTAGCGCCTCTCTGAATCGTAAATTAATAGACGTGTTCTCTTTAGTTGGAGACCTAAAGAGTTAAATCCTTTATTTTATTTTAAACTATCCTTAATTTACTCTTTATTAATTAAAGGTTTATGACAGTAATGGTGAAATGAGAAGTTCCACAAATCACAGATCACCTGTAGTGTAATATTGAGAAGAAACGAAAGTTGAAACAGTGTATATAATTTGGACAAAAATCATCATTTAGCTTATCTGCCGATCCACCGTGCAAGATCCGAAATTGTGCTAAAACATTCTTAAGAGTATCTTTAGTGATAAATCCTAAATTAAAATCTTTGACCATTATTTTATAGATCCTATAATGTCAAGTTGGAGAGAAAAGAAAAAAAAATATTTTTATTTTTAATAATGTGTATATCTTAAAGATTCTTTTATAAGAATTTATTCTCTATGTTGAAGATCTCTTCACCTCTTTTATTGAGAGATATAATAAATATCAAATCTTTAACTCAATCTAATAAGGTCACCCATCCCAAGATTGCTCCAAATCAAGCACGCTTAACTATGGAGTTCTTATGTTATAGACTACCGAAAAGTAGATGCACCTTATTGGTATAGGTGGTACCTATTAAATCCTTTAAGTTATCCTCAACTGTACAGTCCCATACCTGCACAGCCTCTGGATCCCTCTCGTTCGGATGTGTATTCGATTCATTCATGTACCACTCCCGCTGGAAGCCTGTCAGGAACCGCTCCTTGTTCGTGCCTCACTGCACCGGCGATCACTCCCCGCCTTCGTCAGCTCCCGGGATGTTACATATATATATATATAGCATAGGACTAAAAAAACATTTGCTCTCATTCAACACCATGTAGCCAGAAAGAAGTTAAAGATGGGGCGCACGTACATGTGCACTTTAATATTATTGTCTTTATTGCTTCATTCAATTATGTTTATTGGGGCAGATCGACCGGATGGGAAAAGGAAGCATTGGAAACTATCATAGCAAGTGGCCACGTGCACGGGGGTTATTTTTATGGCTTTACTTCAGGGGGTGCGATGACCGAATTATCCAGACGGACAACAGGCAGTTACGGGATTAGACCTGAATAGAGCTGGCCTCTTTCGAAAAAAAAAATGTACAGCGCTCATGTTCACCGGCCTCTTGGACAGCATACACGAGCTCACTTTCTTCCACGTGGAGGGCGAGTTCCCGAAGGAAGTACTTTAGCCCAAGCCCAAGGACCAGCAGCATGGTGTTCCTTGACCTTAGGTTCAACAGTCTCTGCGGCCCAATTCCACCGCAGCTCTTTGACTTGGATCTGGATGTGATTTTCATCAACAACAATACGTTCAGTGGCCACATCTCCCCGATAACTTTGGGTCCACCCCGGGCAGGTACCTTACTTTTGCCAACAACCAGCTCACGGGTCCAATCCCAACAAGCATTGGCAAAGCCTCCAAAACCCTCACCGAAGTCCTCTTCTTGGGCAACCACTTCCAGGGCTACTTGCTCTACCAAATTGGCTACCTCGATAAGGCCATCGTCTTTGATGTCAGCAAAAACTCCTTAACGGGTCCCATCCCACACTCCTTTGCCTGCCTACAAGGCATCCAGTACCTCAACTTGGACCACAACTAGTTTTACGGTGAGGTCCCGGAGATGCTGTGTCAGCTCCCTGGCCTCCTCAACAATGGGAACCTCTCCTTATCTGACAACTATTTCACTCAGGTTGGCCCTGCATGCAGGAAACTCCTCAAAACCGGCCAATGTGTTGGACGTCAGCTACAATTGCATTATGGGGCTTCCAATCAAAGGCCGCACGGATAATGCACAGAATTCTTCTCCAATATCAAGCCTTGCCCAAATCTAAAGTATCTCCATTACGTCCCTTGTAAAGAATACTACCCGCACACCCATCCCACCGCCATCCCCACTCCTCCGCTCACTTACAACTCTCTCAACCCTCATCATCTTCATCGCTAGCTAGCTAGCTAGCTTCTCATTCATCCATGTCATCTCCCACGTACGTACTATACTATATATACAGTTCTATCACGTGGATTCGTTTATACATGGACCAGATCCATTGTACTATATAATTGGTGTTAATATTAATTACCGTACAACATCATGTGGATTAATTTTTGGATCAACTGTACTATATATCATATATTATTACTACTTACGTGTATTTACCCACACGTGTTTGTCATGTATCTTGTCATAGATTGTACGCTGATTAATGAATAAGCAGTTTGTTTGGACTAGATGCAGCTTGGTGTCGTGCCGATGTAATTAATTTTCAAAGTACTTGCGTAGATTAATTTGGTTCTTTTCTCAACTTCTCTTTTTTTCAAGTTATTTATTTACCTTTTTTTCCATCACCTTGTATTTGAAAATTAAAATAAAATATAGTCAAGATAAGGTTTTAATGTTACTCTCGACAAATCGAATGAAAAATTAATCCTTTCTTTACACACCAAGTGCATGCATGGAGGAATATGGAAGAACAAGCTAATTAAGATAAAGTTATATATATGTATACATTCAAAAACATGGTCGTTTGTTAACTCATAAGAGGATTGCTCGGTGGAGTTTAGGATCCCCGAATTGTCACCATTATGGGAATTTTAGGGAGTCTATTTATTCGATATTGTCCACTAGCCTCCATTGTTTAGGTTCATTTGGTGAAGGGGGAGATGCTAGAAGTATTTATTTTAGGCTTCACTTTGATGAATGATTGCATTATAATCTGAATAATGGCATTGGTCAGCATGGGGTGAAAGATGGGCAGAAGTTTGGGCCACATCTTGTTATTTTATGTGGTATTGGAGAAATAAGCAGGAGTATGAGAGTGATTTTGTGCAACCTTTCAAGCCATATATTTATATTTTAGAGCATTGTACTGATTATGGCAATGTGGGAAGGATGGATCTAAGTACAAGACAGGGTGATCTAGTGAAGGAACTATTTGTCAAATGGAAAGCTCCTTTTGACGGATGAATGGTGATAAATACTGATGGTTCTGTTAAAAATCATGAATATTTTTGGCTGGTTGTGGAGGCTTAGTAAGGTATGGTCTCGGGAGATGGCTAGGTGGATTTTCAAAATTCATTGGGATGGCTAATTCTTATATTGCTGAATAATGGGGTGCCCTTCATGGTCTCAAGATGGCATATGAGAAAGGGTTTCAAGCGGTGGAGCTACAAATGGATTCGGAGGCAGTACTCAAGATTATTTTGGGTCAACATTCTGGTAATGCCTTTAGTTTGCAGCTCATTCAAGAAATTCATGGGATGCTTCAGTTAGGATGACAAGTTCATGTGGTGCATATCGATGGTGAAGGCAATATATGTGCCGACTTTTTAGTGTGATTTGGAGTGTGATTTTATGATGTTCAACATTCTCCCGCTGCTGTGCAGCCTTTGCTCTTATCTAATATGAGAGGAGATGTCATGTCTCATTTAGTTTCAAAAAAAAAAAAAAAACTAGTTGAAGTCACTTGCTATATGTGTGTAAATTCAGTGATATTTGCCCGTCAATTAGGTTTTTTGATTTGATGTGATGCTCGAATCATTTCTCTAATTAGTTATTTCAGATTATATATGCAAATCACAAAGCCACAACATGATAGAAACTAACAAAAATAATATTGCAAAAAAGAACAGGTTCTAGACAGATTTTGACTTTGTTTTTTTTTATGTATTCTCTATTCTACCCCTCCCCTTTCCCTCTTTGAAGTATTTGAACTTTGAATTTTGACTATAAAATCACTGCTTAAATATGTAAACTTCTCGAGATGGTGATGCATGTTGTGTAATTTGAAAGCACACTATGATATGTTATGGTAGCCAGATGGGTAGTAGTTAAAGTGATGTATATTGTGTAATTAAATACCATTTGTTGTTGTCGTCGTTAGTTTGTAACTTGATTGTGATTGTGATCCAGATGGGTATGCTTTGTAGTTGCTATCTAACATTTTCTCAAAATGTCAGGTTATGGCTAGAACGTTAGGATTACGTCGGACTTTGGCCAGAGAGGCAAGTGGTAACATTGATGAACCCCCTGCACGCCGTAGGCCGACAACATCGGCATGAAGAAAACGTGTAGGGACTAGTGTAGATGAGGATGTGCACGTGCCTGCTGACCAAGATGTAGGCGTTGGTGATACGGTTGCACCTGATGAGGGAAGCGTTGATGTTGAGGCTGAGGCCGATGGATTTTCTGGGGGCCCCGTGACACTTTTGTGTTGTCACTTTATGCCGATCATGTCGCGACAAAAGGTTGGACATGAGAGGTACCATACCATTATATTTAAATTTAATTCCATTTGACAATTATTATTTGGCATTTATATGTAGCTATGTAACTAACAAATATTACAGGAACGCCCTGCGCTGAAGTTGGCATCTCATGGGAGAAAGGTGCAAAAATTTGGCTGGCCTGCACCTGAGATTGAAGGTTTGGTCGTCGATACGGGGTTAAGCCCACTTATCACCTGTTCGTTGGAGACAGGTGACCGGGGTTTAATCTCAGCCTTTGTGGAGAGATGCATAAGGAGACTAGTAGTTTTCATTTGTCGATCGGAGAGATGACGATCACACTGGACGACGTCGCATCGTTGTTGCATCTAGTCATGGGTGCCTTCCAGAACTACGATGTATTGGATGTAGAGGATGTTGTTGAATTAGTAGTGGAATTGCTTGAGGTGACCCCTGAAGAGGCTGAAGCTGAGATGAAACAATGCCATGGAGCATATGTTCGTCTGTCATGGCTGTAGGAGTTGTATGCTGTGAAGTGTGAGCAGATGGAGTGGACAGTGGCAGCCAGAACATATTTGCTCCATTTGGTTGGTTGCACGATCTTCATAACAAGAGTGTCATACATATCGGTATGGTATTCTTGGAGGCATTTTGTGATCTCCATCAAGCTGGTGGCTTTAGTTGGGGAGCGACTGCACTCCAACACATGTATGATAACTTGAACTACGCATGTCAGCGCCACGGAAAACATGTTGCTGGTTATGTTAGTCTCCTGCAGGTATTTTTGGCAATTGAAGTGAATCTTGCTCTTATGTTTAATGTTTCGGTTGTAATTTAATTGCTTATGTGTGTTTAATTTTTTTGTGACTGCAGTGTTGGGTATACGAGCATTTTCCTGGCGTTGCCAACATGATTGCAGATGAGGACTATGTGGAGAGCCAACCACAGGCATGAACCAAGGAAGGCATTCCCTGTGACAACCTATCGAAGGCGACTAGATAGGTTGACGACCGATGGTGTAACACCCGTGTGCACCCGGTATGTTATCATCAATAATATCAGAATCGCGCTATCAGCGTTACATAAACGCAGTGCGGAAGCCATAGAATCGATTTTCTTGATTACATTATGCATGGAACATAAAAACTCAACATAAACCATCATAGCAACAAGCCCGTGCTGATCCAGATAAACAGAAACACACATACATAGGCAGATATACACAAAACTCCAAACAAGACCACATCAGGTCATACATTGTTATATGTACAAAACAATGGTGTACACTTACACCCTATCTCTATACAGAGTACATGACAGAGATCAAACTAAAGACTCTTCTAGTCTTCATCTGCAGTCCATGACCAGCTCCAGCACTCTCAGCTAGGGCCTCCTGCCCTGAGGTATTTCCCCTCTCGGCTAGAGTTACCTGAAAACCACAAACCCCACACAGGGTGAGACAAACGTCTCAGTAAACTCAGGGTTCTGGGAGATCTTCCCTTACCCTGGTTCACCTCAAACATACACATAAAACCAAAACAGAAACGAGCCCAGGAAATCATCCTAGCTCTCATAACCCACTACAGGGTAACATAACCAGATACTTTCAGTAGCAGAGGTATCACACCTCATCCTGGCTCTCACAGCCATCTCAAAACCATCTAACAGAGCTAAGCCAAAATCATGGCTTTAATATCTCATATCGGCTCTCATAATCGTCTGACAGAAATCTCACAGAGGTACCTAAACATCAGTGTCAATCACTGGACACTGTACATACTAGAGAGGCACTGCCTCCACTGCTATATATAAAGCATAGCCTGAGCCCACCACTCAGGACTTCTTATACACTGCCTGAGGAATCTCTCAACTCAGGTCTTTACATACACTGCCTGAGGAATCTCTCGACTCAGGACTTCACATACACTGCCTGAGGAATCTCTCAACTCAGGTCTTCTAATCACAGTCTGAGAGAGATCATCTCACACAGGAGGCACTCTATCCCTCAGACTGTCAATCCATCCCCTGAGAGAGATCATCTCACAACGGAGGCACTCAATCGCTCAGGGTCATCAACCACATGCCTAAGAGAGATCATCTCACACAGGAGGCACTCAATCTCTTAGGACTTTCAAAACACATACCATCTGTCCTACCATCATAGGACTCTATTCTACTGGCCAGAGAATCTCAGAACTCAGACACTATCACAGTGTCTATCTATCCTCAACACAGACCACCACCATGGTCTTATCAATCTAAGCATAATCACCTGAGGATACTCACTCAAGACTCTCATCATCTCTGCCTAAGGAGGAACATCCTTACAGGGCAATCCACCCTTAGGTCTTAGGCGGAGAGCAGTGGCACCTCCCATGGAATCTCAGCTATTCCAGGGAGTCCTCAAACTCTTCCTCTGGCTAGAGAACCTCAACTAGCCCGATACCATCTCAGTATCTTATAGATTCCATCACAGATCATTCTCTGATCTGTGTCTCATCATGCCATGGAACACCTCACAGTGTTCCTCCATCTCAGGCCCAAGGCCACACCTGAAACCACAGGTGTCAAATACCCTTACACTTTCTCAGTGTCTATCCTAGGGTTTATCATGTATCACACTCTTTGGAACAACAGGGGTTCCACTCTAAGCATCATTTATCCAGCCTTCTAGGCTTATCTCGACACATATCATCATCAATGACAGGCCATCACGGCCTTTCTTTCTCAGCATACACAATACCTATATATATATATATATATATATATATAT
>PYAF01005490.1:1271302-1290751 GCA_007407185.1 Glycine tomentella
CCCTTACACTTTCTCAGTGTCTATCCTAGGGTTTATCATGTATCACACTCTTTGGAACAACAGGGGTTCCACTCTAAGCATCATTTATCCAGCCTTCTAGGCTTATCTCGACACATATCATCATCAATGACAGGCCATCACGGCCTTTCTTTCTCAGCATACACAATACCTATATATATATATATATATATATATATATTCAAACATGGCATGCACCCATCACCCCCTTGGGTGGCAAACAAGAGAAATAGAAAGACATCACAGAACAATGAGCTTACCTGGCAAGCCGTGCCCCTCAGCTTTAGCCTCAACTGATGGTCTGCTTCTCTGACATCTCCGTGTCAAGCCCTAAGCAGGCATACAAGCACATATTACAGACCATACAAGCATATATTCATGCATAAGCTCATCCAGCAGTCCTCCACGGCCTCAGGGAAGGAACCACAGTTCTTTCCCTCAACCCGAGTCATCTACTCCAGGGTTCATCAGGCTTATCCACACAAGCCTTCCATGGCCTCAGAGTCATTCCAGACTCAAACCAAGCCATTCACCTAGAGCATTTCAGCTCTCTCAACACAAAACCTCAGTATCAGCAGTTAAATGCATAAACCTCATCTATACACTCTCATGAGCAACTTTGCCAACTGCTCTAAGGTTCATACTAGTCATATTACTAGCCTTTTATCTCTGCTCATACATACTCAGAGCCAAAATCAAACTTCATCAGTAATGATGATTCAAGGCTCTAACGTCCTCAGAATACCTTTCTGAGCACAAAACTCTACAGAGTCCAAGCCTAACAATGGCTCTAACACCTCCAAAAACACCCCTCAAGATAACCCCAAAACCTCAAAAACCAAAACATAGAACCAACGGTTAGAGCTCGAGTTTCTTACCTCTGTGATGTTCAAAAACACCAGGGAATCACTTTCCCTAAGGTAGCTTGCTCAATCAAGGCCTCCTTCGACTTTAAACTCCGAGCTCTCAAGGGTTCTCGCAGAGAAATCAATCTCACTGTTTATCGACTATTCTCACGAATCAATCGGGGGTATCCTCTCCTTTCGGGGCTCTGATTACTTTCTCAGTTGGGCCAGAGGTGTTTAGATGAACGATGGAGAAGGTATGAAGCTCTGAAACTCATCAATGGCTATTTCTCTCTCTTCCTCTCCTTAAGGCATTACAGATGGTGTTTGTTGGACATCATTCACTGATCACCGTGCGGTCCGTGGCTTTGAAGTCATTTGTCTCTTCTCAGGTCATGTCCGTTTTGGCCCATACATTGTCAGATACCAACCAGAGCGGGTACTCCGACAGTTTGGAATCGTTTAGAGTATTCCGTGTCTTCTAAGCTTGCCTTCCCCATCCACTGAAGAGGTCGACGACAGGTGGCTTCACTTTTCTCAACATCTTGCAGTCATGGGAGACATTGTCAGTTTCCCTGGTCAATGTCATGCGGATTATTTAGGTTGGTTCTACCAAATATCGCAACCTTTCATGATCCCGCCACAGATTGGGGAGACCATAAGACGTCCTCCCGTCGTATCACCAACAATAAGTTTTTCATCCTCAGTCAAACGACCAACATATGGATGTCCCGTCAATGACTTAGCCAACCGATGGTTATGAGTCCCACATATTAACTTTACCATCCAGTCTTTACCACCCAAAACTAGTTTCGCTCGCAACTTAAAAGGACAATCACACTTTCTAGTGCTAGTCGTGGTATGTACTAAATCTTTGTTGAATGCTCTAAATTTTCCACTCCTTTCACAACCAATTAAAATAAATTAGGTTCTTCCCCTTTTTTCTAGTTGTCGTGTCAGATCTCATTATCACGACTACGAAGCTCATCTCATACGCAACTCTACGAGCCCATTGCAATAGCTCTTCACGAGAATTAAACACCTACAAAAACATCATAATACAAGTTAAATCTTCTCAAATATTTAATCATCACACCCTTTAGTAAAAGACAACGTCGTAAAAATACCTCTCATCGTTGTCCATCTAAACAAATAGTTAAAATAACAAGCACATTTATTTGAATACAACAAATTATACACACTTTACAAATACAAAAATTCAAAATCATTTTAAAACTGTGATTTGTTAAAGGTAAAAATCGTGATGACGCATGCCTGCTACACCATGTGGAAGGGTAACATGACATCCAACAGGACAATACTATGCACTATATCAATAAAACACTTTGCACTCTTTCATATGGTGGTCAATAAATTTGACAAAACGCATGCCTGTCACACCATGTGGAAAGGCAACATCACAGTCGAAATTGACAACATTATGCAGTATATCGATAAAAACACTTTGTGGTCCTTTATTATCCAATAAACTTGACAGAACGCATGCCTGCTACACCATGTGGACGGGCAACATCATTGTCGGAATTGACAACACTGTGCAGTATATCAATAGCAACACTATGCATAATACTATGCAGTCGAAATTGGCATGTGGAGGGCAACATCACAATCGAAATTGACAACACTCTGGTTGAGATGTCTCAATCAACATTGGATTCCTAACAAGCATTTATCAGAAAGACAATCACACAACTACAAATAACACAAGGCACCGTTCACACAACCACACACTCCCATATAACACACCTCCGCAAACGCAATTCATGCTCAATACTATGGCATTCTTACGAGAAACAAACACTCAGACCATTGCTTACTCCAAATTAGCATTCATTTTTCCAAATGGATCAACCAAACACAACCAAACTGGTGTTTCTTTTGAATGTCCTACTCCAATATCAATGCGAGTTCCTAATGAGTGTTCTTTTCAGTCACTTAAGAGTAGAATGCACAACACCCTTCTGCTTACCAATGACCAATTTGTGGATGAAATCTACTATCGACAGTCATTCCTAGATGTAGATCAACAATATTTTTTTAATTATCTGCAACTCACAAATGATGATGATGTTTGCACAATATTAATGTGCAATGAGCAATACTCATGTGTTGGCCCTATATAATTATTATGTACCATCAACAGAACACCGAATGGTATACTCAAGCTACTTCGATCCACCATCGTCCCTACACATGATGCAATGTTATACTACAACGGCAAGTGGAACATACCATGACAAAGGGATTTTGTGGGTTACTCCTTCACTGGAACAAATCCAATAAGATTTGAAATTCCTTTAGGATGCAACATTGAAACACTTAAGGATGTCATCAAGTAAGTTGCGCCTGTAGGGGTTCCCCCTTATGGAATTCACAACTCACAACTGATCAGAAAATTGTTTTTTTGACAGTCAGTCCATGCAAAATATTCATCAAAATCAATCGAATATCACATAATAGAGTTGATTACCGATGAAGACATCTTAAAGGTGTCAGTAGAATCCAACTACTGGAAATGTTTTTGTCCAATAGAAATTTTAGATATTTTTACCAAACCAGTTACCCAACAAGTCCCAATAACCAATCAACATGTTGCAATGATCGATGTAGATGTTGGGCATGATGCTCACTAGAATGATTCAAATGGAAGATGACATTTTCGCTATACAACATCTTTCGAACTATGATTAGTTTGGTTATTTTTGGATTTCAATTGTTATTGTTAGAACGTTCCATTATTTTCATTTTATTAAGTGGTGTTTATTGTGTTTGTCTCTCTGTCTCTCATCTCAATAACCGTTATTCAAGGTTATTGTAATTATTTTTATGTGCAAGTACATGTGTTTAAGTACTACTTAGAATTTATTTTTTCTTATTTATATTCTTAACTGGGCTTTCAATTTTTTTTTTAAATCACAATGTAAATGTAAACATGTAAGTTTTGATAAAAAAAATATTTTTGTTTGGGTAAAATTTTTTAAAAAACCCTTTCTTAAAAAAAAAACTCATACGAATTGTTAATCTGTATGGCCATACGTGTTGCTACAATGACCATGGTTTAGAAACTACCTCCAACGACGCTCTCTGACGAACCAAACGACCCCGATTGCAAACCACCACCTCCACCACCAAAACAACACTACCAACTCCACTTCAAACGAGACCCACATCGTCGGAAGAAGAAGCAAGAAGCACCCAACGGAAAAGAGCCAAGCTGGGTGTGTGTTTTCAACAAAGAGAAAAGCAATAAGAGTACTATTGGAATAAAATAAAATTACTAGGTGTATTAGAACTCTGTCGGGTGTAGAAAGCACAACTCAAACTTAGGATAGAGTGAGATTTGAGAATGAGATTTTTATTTTAGTTTCTTGCTTTTAATAATAGTAATAACAAGTGAAATTTAAAATGAAAGGAGAGAGAAAAATGAGTGAATCATTGTGACAAAAGTGAAATGTGTATCACTGTAGTAGAATGTATACTTAAATAAAATTAATTTTTTTAACTCTCTTTTGTAATAAATAAAATAAGTAAACTATTTTTTTTTTGTGGATTTAACGTTTCAAAATTAAAATGTAGAGATTAATATTTTAATTTATAATAAAAAGAATAAAATATGAAATCAAATGGGAAATAAATTAAAAAATCAAATTAGATTTTATAGTCTAAAATAAAAATTAGCTAGTGTTATTAAATTTTACGTGGGAATTGAATTAGTGTAGTAGTGAAGGAATAGAATTTATAGGATTTAAATGAAAAGGTTTGGCGGGGGCGGCGTGAGCGTGAGAATGGAGGAAGAGGAAGATGAAGTGGGTTGGTGTTCTTCTGATTCGGGCGAGGACGACGACGAAATCGAAGAACGGAAATCTCAGAATGTGGATGCCTTGCTCAGGTAAGTAGTAAAGTAAGGTATTATTACAGCGTCAGCGCAATTTATGAAATTAAGAATTGTATTTGTGTTTGCAGGGGCAACCTCGTGGTGAAGAGACAATCGTTGCTACCGCGACTTCTATCAGTATCGCATGGAGCGGTTGTTTGTAGAAAGCCCTTCAAACCTCCATGCTCTAAATCTCATGCTTCTGCTTCCGGTTACAATCAAGACCTTACTCGTAAGCTTTCCGCTCGCAAAAGGTTTGTTCCCTGGGGTTCTTCCTCTCCTATTCCTATTCCTAGATCTGCCTTAGGAGACTCCAAATTCAATGTTCCTGTTGCTGTTGCTGATGTTGCCGAGGAGCTCAAGCCCTCTTTGCCTCCCGGGATTGATCCTCTTGTTTTGTGGCACCCTCAAGACTCCGAGGATGCTAATGCTAATTTCACCACCATAACAGTTGACCCGTTGCTTGTTCGTTACCTACGTCTACATCAGAGGTCAACATCATTGCCCATTCATTCCATACCATAATTTTACTCAATTTAACCAAATAACCATTTCTTTTAACTCTCTCGTTGCAGAGAAGGGGTTCAGTTCATGTTTGATTGTGTCTCAGGCCTGTCTACCACACCAAATATACATGGATGCATTTTGGCAGATGATATGGGGTAACTTATTTCTTTTCAAATCTTTTCATTATCACACTACACTTTTCTTTCATTACAGGAGGACTGGGCTCCCTTTGTTTTCTTTCTTGCACAGTTTGGGGAAGACATTGCAGTCCATCACACTACTATATACTCTACTTTCTCAAGGGTTTGATGGCAAACCAATGGTTCGAAAGGCCATCATTGTGACTCCTACCAGCCTTGTCAGCAATTGGGAAGCTGAAATCAAAAAGTGGGTTGGAGAAAGAGTTCCTCTTGTTGCTTTATGTGAAAGCACAAGGGAAGATGTCATCTCCGGGATTGACAATTTTACAAGTCCCAAAAGCAATTTACAGGTGAAATGGATTTTCTAACCATTCTTCTATTGCTTAAATAGCGTGAACTACATATGTACTCTGTTAATATTCCCTAATTTGCAGGTGCTCATTGTTTCATATGAGACATTCCGATTGCATTCATCAAAGTTTAGCTCTACTGACTCATGTGACCTTCTCATATGTGATGAGGCTCACAGACTGAAAAATGATCAGACAATAACAAACCGGGTATTGTATTTTGTTGGAGTTATTTTCTCTCCCTCCTTTACTGGCATGTTTCTCACTAAACTTCCTGGATTAGGCATTGGCAGCTCTCCCCTGCAAACGTAGAATTTTGTTGTCAGGAACTCCCTTGCAAGTGAGGATCTATGCATGATTATCCGTCTGTCTTGTCAATTACAATCCAAAATCCTCATATGTTTTTTACTCTTGTAAATTTTTATGGACATATGTCACTTGCAGAATGACTTAGAAGAATTCTTTGCAATGGTTAACTTTACTAATCCTGGAATATTGGGTGATATCGCACATTTTCGACGTTACTATGAGGTACAATGATTGCTTTATATATTTTGATTGCCTTTTCAGATTTTGGATGTGCACATTGTTTCAAAAAGCTTTAGCTCGTCCGATGTCAGAATATACAAGTAATTAGGAAAGAGGAGTTATCCAGTTGTTAATTGTATAGTATGTACGGAATATTCTGTTAGACACTGATAAGATAACAGGAAAACCAACTTCAGAATGTTTCGGGGAGATGTGATGCTGGAATGGGACAATGGGTTATCCCCCCTTCTCTTTGCTTCTGATTTTTAATTTTTACTATGGCTTACTTGTACTTTGAAGGCACCGATTATTTGCGGAAGAGAACCTGCTGCCACTGCGGAAGAGAAGAAGCTAGGTGCTGAACGGTCTGCTGAATTAAGCGTTAATGTTAACCGGGTAATGCCCATGATTGAGATTTCATTCTGTACTTTTAGAAAGCTGCATTATTACCCATCACTAGTAATTGAAGTTGTAATCCTGCTTGATAACTAAAAGAATTTCTTATATAGAACTGATAGCTGAATGGTTATGAAGTGCAACTAATTTCTTTTGTGTTCTGATAAGAAAATATACTTCTGTTTTCCCGAAGATTGACTGGACAACATGTTTTTGCAGTTCATATTAAGAAGGACTAATGCATTGTTATCAAATCACTTGCCACCTAAGGTATTGTACTTTTCTTTATCTTTCAGCCAAACTTACTGAATTGTTGCACTATTCAATCACATTCTTTTGCTTTAATGAAAAACAATATGCGTGCAACCTTTTTATTTTCCCCTGCATTTTCATTGTAGTGTTCTTGAAAAATTAATTCTCTTTCCTTGCATTGAATAATTAGAAATGTATGCACTTGATTTTTATATAATAAAAGAAGAAATTCATTAAGACAGAGATAAGAGGATAAGAGATCCTGTTTAGAACATAAAATGAAAACAAACAGTAGAGACTAAATTAAACATCAATGGATCAAAGCTACCCAATTCCTCAATGTATCTGACTTTCTGCAAGAGAAAACCTTCTAAAAGACTGTTTACACCAAGTAGAAGCCAAACGCCAAATTTTATCCCAATGAAGCTGCTCATTCAAAGAAACCACCACAGATGTGAACATTACACAAATTGTAGATGTTTGTTGATTTCCACTGCCACTAGCTAGATTAAGTAAAGTAGCTTTTACACACCAAGAAATCGTTCGGATTTGGTAATGGCATCTGATTCCATGAGAAGGTAGATTTCAGCCCTTGATTGTAAGTATTTGAACATATTTTGATTTCTTATTATATTGACTGAAGCTATTACCCTTAAAGCACATGAAAAGTAACTGTACGTAATTGGTGATTAACTATGCTCTTAATCTTATATCCAGTCCTATTTCTTTTGTGGCACAGATAGTTGAAGTTGTTTGCTGCAAGTTGACTCCACTACAGTCCGACCTATATAAACATTTTATACAATCCAAAAATGTAAAGTCCATTTTTTGTTGAGCCAACATTTATTTTTCATAGGTGTTTTACACTGTTGGGTATTGATAGAAACAAGATTATCAAAACCGACTTGATAAATCCATGTCCTCAATCACAGGTTAAGCGGGCAATTACTGAAGAACTGAAGCAATCAAAGATTTTGGCCTACATAACAGCTCTCAAAAAGTTGTGCAATCATCCAAAAGTATGATCTGGATCTTTTTTTTTTTTCTTTCCGGAGGAGGGTTGGGGGAAGTTGTTTTACTAGTTCAGTCTGTGTAACTTCTTTCCTCATACATAATAATAAATTGTAAAAGCTCTTCTCAGTGCCATTTAAATTGGCAAGTAGACTTTTTTTTTTTTCATCCATTTCCTCCTCTTAACCCTAGATCCTCTATTAAAAATTGGGAAGGAAATCCTTCTTCTACTTTCCTGTCTGATAACGTAAGTTCCACACATGCTTTCATTCTCAAAGAATATAGTGTCTTGTAGCTTATCTATGATACCATACGAAGTGGGAGTCCAGGAACTTCAGGTTTTGAGGACTGTATCCGATTCTTTCCTCCTGAAATGTTATCTGGAAGGTAGATATTTTTACTTTAAGTTTCGTCCTTTCAATTGACATCTTAATTTAGTCATCCTATAAGGGTATACATTGTAGGTCTGGCTCATGGACAGGAGGGCATGGAGCATGGGTTGAGCTATCTGGGAAAATGCATGTCTTAGCAAGATTACTTGCTCATTTACGTCAGAGAACAAATGACCGCATTGTCCTTGTCTCAAACTACACTCAGGTATATGGTAACAAATGAGAAGTTACATTAAGGTGCTCTCTTTTAATAGAAGTTGTACCTGACCTATGTGACTGTTTAGAATGAATTAAGATCCATACTTGTATGCGATGATTTATTTTTGTGAATAACCAATTTTATGTAGTTTTTGAGGTCAGTTCAGGAAGCATCCAGTATAAAATATTTTTCCAAATAATGAATGTCACAAGGCTTATGTTTTCAGTTATTACTACTAACAATCTTGCTTAGATGAAGTGATTTTATACTATCGTGTAGAAGTCACCTCCTTGTGGGGTGGCACTTTAGTCCCTTCTCTAGTTATCCTCTGACAATTTTAAAATATAACAAAACAACAGTACCACACCCTTACATGAAAATAGAGAAGAGAGTAAAGAATGAATTGTTCCTGTTGATTGAAATGTAGAAAATTGATACAAATATAAAGATCCTAAAGAGGCTACCCTAATTAAGAAATAAGGAAACAAATCACAAATTAAAACTATACACAATCAATCCCCTAATTATAGTAATTACAATCACAATCCTACTTAATTACATATCATATCTAATCGTATCACATACAGCTAGTCATGCCAACACTCCCCCTCAAGCTAGTGAATGGATATATATCATTCCTAGCTTGCAAGTAAGATTGCAAAATCATTCTGTGGACTTGTGGACAGCCCTTTGGTAAACACATCCCAATTGAAGCCTCAGGAAAATGTGGTAGTTATTAGACCACTTTCTATATTTTCTTTGATGAAGTGTCAGTCTATCTATGTATGTTTGATTCTGTCATGTTGTACTGGATTGTGTGCAATGTTGATGGTAGAATTATTATCACAATATAGCCTCATAGGTTTCTCATATTCTATCTTGAGGTCATCAAGTAATAGAGTTTTGAGAAAGAGAAAGAGAGAGATTGAAAGTGAGGAAGATATTATTATTCAACCCAAGTTTAGAATCATTACATGCTCTGTTTATATAAGAGCTAACTAACATAACAGAACCAACTGTGTAAGTAACTAACTGAAGTTAGTTAGTTATACAGCTGTCTACAGCAGTCAACAATAGTACAAAGAAAAGAAAAATAAACCCATCAGAGGGGGTATACTCTAATACTCCCCCGCAAGCTCATGAGGGGTTGGCTGAAAGCTTCTCAAGCACTCTGAGCTTGTCCCTGTAGACAGAAAAGGTGGAAGGTGTAAGAGCCTTGGTGAGGATGTCTGCACACTGATCAAGAGCAGGAATGTGGACTACTTGAATCAGATTAGTGAGCACCTTCTCTCAAACAAAAAGCAGATCCAACTCCATGTGTTTGGTTCTAGAGTGAAGGACAGAGTTATGAGCCAAAGCCACTGTACTTGTATTGTCACAAAGAATGACTGGAGAAGCATGAGAGACCTTGAGTTCAGAAACTAGAGATAAAAACCAATCAGCCTCAGTGCTGGACCATGCAACAACAGTCTGTTTCTTGTACCACCAGGAGATCAAGTTTGGACCAAGAAAGATAGCTGCATCAGATGTGAACCTCCTGTCAGCTGGAAAATACAGGCTGTTTTTCCTTACCTGGACCTTGGGGACAAGGTCCATCTTGAAGGGGAGGGTATTGATAGAAGTAGAAGATGGGGAAAGATATATTCTAGAAGAGCTGTCAGTTAGTGGGTTAGTTGGAATAACTGATAGTTAGTTATAACTAACTATTAGTTAGTAGTTAGAAGTAAAAATATAAATACATTGTTAGCAGTGGATGGGAGGGTATCAAAACAGATTGTAGGAGGCTGTGGTTCCTCGAAAACCAAAGAATATAGTTCTTGATCGTTAACTTCAGAGAGATTAAATGCGAGAATGTCTTCAGCGATGAAGATGACGAAGGAGCCACCGGTGAAGAGTGCGGCAGCGGGGAGGAAGGAGGAGAATTCATTGCAGAAGCCATGAACGAGAAAGAGGATCAGAATTGTGCTCTCTAGACCATAATAGAGTTTTGAGAAAGAGAGAGAGATTGAGAGTGAGGAAGATATTATTATTCAACCCAAGTTTAGAACCATTACATGCTCTGTTTATATTAGAGCTAACTAACAGAACAGAACTAACTGAAGTTAGTTAGTTACTACAGCTGTCAACAATAGTACAAAGAAAATAAAAATAAACCCATCAGTGTATGTATACTCTAATATCAAGAATGATCTTCATCCACAACACGTTGCAAATTCCATGAGCCATAGCTCGAAATTCTGCCTCTGTTAAGAACAAGATTTTACAGTTATAAAAATAAAAATACTATACAAAATAAATTGCTTCTCCATGGTAACTGAACCTTTCATGCTTTCTTTTGTTACCTCCTCTTGTTATGCTAAACTATCTCCCATGTAACAGACTCTAGATCTTTTTGCTCAATTGTGTCGGGAACGAAGGTACCCTCACTTGAGGCTTGACGGCTCTACATCAATCAGTAAAAGGCAGAAGTTGGTCAACTGCTTTAATGATCCATCCAAGGTAAAATGCATACCATTTCATAATTTTCCTTGCTTATAATTCATTAAGCATCATATGTGATTAACCTTTGATAAAAATAATTGATAAATTGCAGGACGAATTTGTTTTTCTCTTAAGCAGCAAGGCTGGTGGTTGTGGGCTCAATTTGATTGGTGGAAATCGACTTGTCTTGTTCGATCCTGATTGGAATCCAGCAAATGATAAACAAGTAATGCCCTCAGTTTAGTTGTGACAGCTGAAATTTTTATATGTGTGCTCTCTCTCTCTCTCTCTCTCTCTTACATATGTTCTTTTGTTTGCTATTCTTCCTTGCCAATAACAGGCTGCAGCAAGAGTATGGAGGGATGGACAGAAGAAAAGAGTTTATATTTATAGATTTTTGAGTGCCGGAACAATAGAAGAAAAGGTATATATTGTTGTTTCACAGTTCGGTTTTAAATTAGAGACATCAAATCAAATTGATGAGTCAATGCCGACTATAACCGCTAGCCTTCCAACTCCAAGCTAACGATGCGGGTTCCATTCTTGCTACCCGCTTATATTCTCTATTTATTCTATTTGAATTTATCTTTTTTACTGTAGAATGAATCTAGACTGATTAATGAATTTGTCAATTATGCATTTTAATTTCTTAATTTAGTTATAGTTATTTATTTTGAATTGAATTTGTTTTTTTATTCTTAATATTTGATTTATTTTCTATTTATAGAATTCTTTTATTCTTTAACCTTATTTACACAAATGCATGTTACATTTTTTTTATTCATTTAGCTTCAGTTCCTTCATTGAGGTATTTTTGTTAATATTGTCCCTTAGTAAACTACTAAGTTATGTGTAGGTCTTCCAGCGTCAGATGTCAAAAGAAGGGCTGCAAAAGGTCATTCAGCAAGAGCAAACCGATAGCCTTGTGGCACAGGTCAAAATTTCTGCTTCTCCCATATGTTCTAGTCGATGTTGCTAATTCCATGTCTTACAATCTTATTCATTCTTTCATTTAATTTCAGGGTAACTTGCTTTCGACAGAGAATCTTCGTGATTTGTTTACTTTTCATGAGAACATCAAGTAATGCATTCTTTTTCCCTTTCAAAAAAACATACAATGACTTAAAAAAAAAAAAAAAAAAACTTAGGTAACATACAAATGTGCAAAAGATTCATATGCATTTGGTACCTGGAATTTAATGGAAAGAAGGAAAGAGAAAACTAGATAACTGATAATAATTCTCTGAATTTTGTGGTGAAACTATCTAGATTCTTTTGATATTGAAGGATGCTAGATCGAATGGTTCAAATTCTAATAGTGATAGGATCCTGAATATTTTTGAAATCTTTGAATTTGATGAACTAGAGATAGATGCAAGGGAGGAACAATAATGACTAGTGACTAGAAAAGTCGGCACAGCCACTGAAACATTTAAATCTGATTTTGGTGCTTTTTCCTTGAGATTATCAATTTGAATATGTTTTTCTTCTGTTTCTCCTCTGGTCCTACCAATTAGTTAATAAATGTGGTTGGCCATGAAATCATCTTGATAACACATAAAGTAATCATAAAAGAAGTTGGCCATGGCGCAATTGTAGTCATGGTTGATACTAATGGTGTGATAGGGTGAAAAGAAACGCACCCCAAATCTTATGTACTGTCTATCACAACATGGACCAGGGATCTTACTTAATTCTGTCTAACGTCTGCTTTATAATGTTTCTTTAGGTCAGAGATTCATGAAAACATGCAATGCAGTCGGTGTCAAACATTTGATGGCCCTCGAAGCACTGAAGCCCAGTCAACAATAACAGATAGTGAATCTGATGAAGAAACCTCTGATATTGGTGGATTTGCAGAAATTGCTGGCTGCTTACAGAATTTAAAAAGATCAGAAAAGCAGGTTACCTCGATATAAAGTTTATGTACGCTATAGTTTAAAATGTACAGGGTCTCCTCTTTTGGGTGGATATCTTTGGTTCAACTTTTATTCCCGCTGATGAGAATCCTTGGAAAACGATCCCCAATATTGATATTGAACCAAAAAACTAAAAAGATTTGAAAATGCACCTGGACCTGTGGCCTATAACGAAGACAAGAACCCAAATAATAAAGTTAGGATGGACACCACAAGGAGAGGCCTTGATAAATCCAGGGTGAACACCACAAGAAAAGGTCTCCTTGATAAGTTCTAGTAAAGTTCAATGGAGAACTGAGAGAGAAAAATAACCTCATTGGGTTTTCTTTGATTTCAAATGAATAAAAATAACAAAAAGTAAAGAAATACAATTTCAAATGGTTTCTAAATTATACTACTATAAAATAAACAAAAATACAATGTGTATTTAAAAGTTTATGATTGGTTCAGTGAATTCCTCATGTGTTGGTGCTGAACCCTCCCAACTATTCATGTGTCCACCTGCACTTAATTATGAAAGTAAATGGTTGCAATTCTTCGTGACATTAATTGCAACTTCTGAACTGAGATTTCTTTATTACCCATTATATTCCACTCTTTAAATTTGAATGGAATCAATTAATCTTTACTGTGATGCATTCCTTGAATCTGAATTGAATTAATTAATGCTCCTGATTGTTACTTTGCCACTAACTATCATTATTTAATGCTTCTTTGACTTTCTTTGCCCTTGCTCTTGTAATTGGACCAATTGGAAGGCCCAATGGGTCAAGAGTAGTAGGCTTGCATGCATCACCTACTTCATCTGCCACTAAGGAGCTTTTACCTGCGTCTGTCTTACCTCCTGATTGAAGAGAATTCAAAGAAAAATTAGTTATAGTCTTGACTCTTACATTTCCTTATTTCAGGTAGGGAGCCCATTGGAAGAGGATTTAGGAAGTTGGGGCCATCATTTTTTCCCAACTTCTGTACCAGATGCTATCCTTCAGGCTTCAGCCGGTGATGAGGTGTGCCATAGCATTTTAACGCATTTTCATTCCCTCTTTTTTTTTTTTTTTTTTGCTAGGAAATTAATCAAGTTCAACAATAAAATCCTATTTTATGCATAATTTGCAAATTGAAAATATGCTCCATGGGTTCATAGTGCTGTCATTCTTGCATTTCATTTCAGTAATACTACAAATTACATAAAGCTCAGTGAGTTTGGAATATATGATTAGATTAAAAACAGTGGTACTCGTAGATTTAGAGGTGTTAAACTTTTGCATGCCTTTTAACTTCATGTATACATTGTTTTCTGGTTTTCGCATTAAATATTTAAATGAGAAAGTGGGAACATAGAGATAAACAAGCCATCTCCATATGCTTAGCATGAAAATTTTGGGAGTTTTATTCAGAGTTTTACTACCTCTTCTATTCCCAAGGAGCAGGATTCCTTCATGACAAGATTGTTGCAAACCGAAGTAGCTGTTTCACCTTGAAGTTAAACATGTAAAAACCTAAATAGGAAGTCTGCCCATGATAATACTTGATTTGCAGGATTATTCACAACATTTAAAAAGGGGCAAAACTGGTTGCATTCACTGCTCTATATTTTCAGGTGACTTTTGTCTTCACAAACCAAGTTAACGGACGACTGGTACCCATTGAATCTATTATGAGTCCCAAGCTACAGCAAAATGAACCAAATAAGGAATTACTCAAGTCAAAGCAGAACGGTAAACAAAAGCCCACTCCTTTTTCTTTACATAACAGACTACCATTGCAGTCTGCTTCTGTCGGGATTACTAAAAACACCTCCATGAATGTGGCATTTAAGCCCCAGTACTCTCTTGTAAGTAAAGTATTGCCACAGAAAAGATCATGTCCTGCTAATATCAATGATAATTTTGAGTAATATTTCGTCGTATGTTTTCACCTCGTCTATCTTGGAAATTAACGACATCTTATTGTCAACAGAAGCTGACAAAATTAAACGGTGTTTTTTTCTTCTTAAAACGTCATAATTACCCTTACCCACAACAATAAAATATGAGCTAACAGCTAACACTTGTTTTGGTCCAATAATTTATAGTCATTTTGAGAACTAATTAGATATATATAATTTCAAGGATTTCTGACTTATTGCCTTCCTTTCATTGTCTTCTCTTGTATAAATACATTCTCAGTTATAGCTCTTGATGATAATTTAATCTAATTCCTAATTTGTACAAGCTAAAAGAGGAATTCTAATAATTTACGATTATGGGGCTGATTCTATTATAATCATAGAAAAGGAAACAATAATAATAACGGATCCCTCACTAACATATAAAAGCACGTCTTTGGGAAATCTAAGCATTCAAATGAAATATCATTTTCTTGGTGTGCATCGAGATTATCCTTTTGCCGATAGTCAAAAACTAATATCATGTCTTTAAATGTAAATGTTTTCTTCTTGTTGATGATTATAAAATGTTTCTCTATTTCTAGTTTTAGAAGAGTATTATAAATTAGGTTTCTCACTCTCCTCCGTCCTCACTTTATTAATTAGGCATTCCCAAACACGTTAGTCAATTTGATCCCTGATGTTATGTGCACTAAGGATCGAATTGATTAACAATTATAAACGCTCGAAATTAAATGATTTTTAAGTGTTAGAAACTAAAGTAATTTAATTTAAAAAATAATTTGACTAACAATTATTAATGTTAATAATCAAATTTTTTTTATTCAAATTCAAAAGAATTTGGTCGGTTCATAATAATCCTACTTAACTAAAAAAATTGTCTTCTTTAAAAAATGTGACTTATAAAAAATAGTTTTTTCATACATTATTTTCTATATATCTATTTGAGAATTTTTTATTTACATGTCATTTTCAATAATCAAGATAATATATTAGTTATTAGTTATTATCTTTTGGATCATGTCTCTATTTCCACATAATTCACAAACATTTTACACCTTTAATGGGAAATGAATAATATTTCTTAACTAATATGTTGACTTTCAAATGAGAAAAAAAAAAAGATAATACAACAGGATGGAACAAATAATTTTAAATTGAAATATTAATTGGTTCAAAAGATCTATGTAATGTTGTGACAGAGAGACAATGTCAAACATTTGTTCAATGTTCAAATCATTCATAAGTGATCAAATTTATTAAATGTTTAAACCCAACATTTGTTACAAGTTACATGAAGTAATTAGATTAGAGCTCTGTTTATAACCTTCGCTAAATGAAGATTATTATTATTACTACTACTACTTTGATAAACTTCCATTACAGATGCTCCTCGAATATTAGAATTTATCCACTAGTCTAAACTCAATTTCGTGCAACACAGAAACACGCACTAAATCACTCCTAAAAGTTCATTAAGAAAAATAAAAGCACTCCTAAATCCAGAGTCGTGACATTCAACAAGTCCATCCATATACGTGGCTTATTATACCAGTCCGAAAATTAATATAAGATCTTACCAACCACTGTATCAATGATACTAGTTCTCATAAAAAATACTGGTTTTAAAATACTTAATATACTCTTCAAGTATTATTTTTTATTGTTTCCTTTCCTAGTACCTTAATTGCAACTACTAACATTTTCATTAAAATCTATCTATCACCACATAAATATAAAACAGTTATAATCAAATTTCTCTGAATCAATTTCTTTCCGGAAATTGAATCCCATTATCAATACTACAGAACCCTTCATACTAAAGGCAGAATATCCCATTCCTTCAAATTATCATGTGTCACGTCTTAATTGTTATCTATAGAACTGTATCATATCATATACTTAACAAAATACTACCACTTCCATTCTTATTTATAACACTCAAATTACTTAATTTATTAAAATTAAAAAAAGTTAGTAATTTAATTGATGATAATAAATTTATCCTAAATTTATATAAAATCATTAATATTTATTTTTCTTCTGCATGTTAATATTATTTCTCTCTTATTTAATTAGAGATATTTTTAGTTTTAAAAAATTAATGCATAAGTAAATATGGATTGTGTCTCATGTAAAGTAACAAACAAATTTAAAAAGTCTGAGTGTTATAAATAGGAAAGTAGGTAATATTTTATAAGGTCAGAGCCTGTAAGGAGAGTTTGAAAAAAGAAACCGGTCAATTGTAAAGTTGTTACTAACTGATAACAAAAAGAGGATTAGTTTTAGGTGTCTTTCATAATTCATAATAACACAAAAAATCTTACCCTATTTCATTGTATCTTATATCCGGCACTAGAACTTGCTGAGTCCAAAGAGAGAAGCAACAAGCAATGACATCACCAAGGAGCATCAGCCAGTTCTTGGAACATAGTCTCCAGCCTCTCAGGGTGCATATGTTGTATATCATTCTCTTGATCAAGTCTATTTATAGTTTGTTTTACTTCCAATAGTTTTGCTTCTAGAGCTTTCAACTCCTCTGCAGCGTGGTCTCTTTCGAGTGTTACCTCTTTGTACCTCTTCAATTTCAAAGCTAGTTTCATGAGCTGGTCTAGCCGAATAAGCAAGAAGCTGACATTCATACCCATTGTCTCAAAGGCTTTCAAAGTTTTGTCCCATATGACAAGACTATCTGGAGAGGTTGTAAGGTTGCTGACTTTAATGGCATCGGCAATATTAATGGTCTCGGAAATTATTCCAGCCGCCAGTTTAGTGTTAAGACCCTCAAGGAGATGGTCATGAAGAAACGACCTCTGGCTGCAACACAGCTCATAATACTTGCTCCGAATGTATTTGGAGAGCTCCGAATCAATAACCAAACCATTCACCACAATCCTGAAATTCTCCACACCAGTCACTTGCTTGAAACTGACAACAGATTCTGAAAATCTAATTCCAGAGTCAAAATCTTCACTAGTATTTTCAACCTGGTCTGATTGAGACACATTAGCACCAAAAATCATCCCGCTATTCTTATGATCATTAGAATCTGAGAAACAAGACAGTAAATTTAATTTTCTGCTCTCTTACAAGCCATAATATATTAATACTACCATATACAAACGTAATGAAAACCATACCACACTTACCATCCCTTTGTTTTCTGCACCCATCTAACTTAAGAAGGCCAAGAGCACCATCCAGTTCATCAGATTCCTGAGATCTTATAATGTACACCTGCGAACATCAAGATATTGAAGATCACAACTTGGAATATTAGCAGGAGCGAGAAGGCACATTTTTCTTCAAATTAAAATTAAAATCCATAACAAAGCATAAATGTGTAGAAAACAAGGATTTATTTTTGTCCTCTTGACACACATTGTATTGAAAGAATTAATTACCTTAAACTTGGAAGGTTGGACCAGGTGGAATATTAGAACATCCATCTCAAGTAAGTCATGAGCTATGGAAAAGCCCCTCCATCCTGCACTTAAACCGGCCTTTTGAGCAAGATATTTGGTTTTATAAAGTTGGCCACTTTCATCTTCCAAAGCGATGGTAGTATCAAGCTTGGGCATATGCAAGTTACAGAATTTTTTGGGAAGACCCTGGCATTAAATATCATGGTGAATAATAATAAAATGAAAGACTGATTATAGTAAACGCAGAAGCATGGAAAAAGCGAGAATTTTACAAGCCAAAATCCTCCGGCTACGTGAGATGGAAGCATGGACTTAAGAAAGGTTGGGAATTGAGGAGATAGGTTAGCTTGAACCTCTTTTGCACGTTGGTAAGCTTGAGTATTACATGGAGAAGCATCAATGACAATGACCATGCCTGTTCCCTCACTCTTTCGTCTACAAAAAAAGTAAAAATGCGTGTCTTATTCTTCTGCTTTATGAGACCAAATACTATCAAGTGAATAACACACCTTTTTTGTGGAATACGAGGATCATCATCAACTCCGTTCAATTCTTTAAACACCTTTTCCTTCTTTGGAATTGGTGGCCTATCTTTCTTCTTCGAGTTTGAGGGTGGTACTGCTACTGCTTCACCGTCACCCATGAATGAACACACAAGCCATCTCTCTTTCTCTGCCATTAAGAGTAAAAAGAGCCAAAATTCAAATCATGTGCTTCTTCCCACGCAACGCAACACCTGTTTCTATTTGTTGTCCTTTCCCTTCCACTCTTGTCAATCAACAATCAACTCCACTCTTGTCTTTTACTGATTATTATTAATTTATTATTATTATGTTTTCTATTTTTTATTTCATTTTTACTTCACGATAAATACATAATGTAAATTAATTGAAAAATCAGATGGAAAATAAGAATATATTTAACAAAATAGTAATTAATAATATATTAAAAATTGAAAACAATAGATAAAAAATAATAAAATTCAAAAATTTTACAATTCAAAAGGAACAGAAAGTAACACTCAAGACAAAATTATTTTCATTAAAAACGTTCATATTTTTATTTGTTGATTCCAAAATATTAATTACCTAAAAATAAACTATGAATAAGCTTCTTGGATTATAGTTTGTAATTTCATATATTCCCTCCAGTTTTATTTATAAAGTTCTTATTTATTTTTTGAATTTTTATTATATACTAATC
>PYAF01005490.1:1290851-1334080 GCA_007407185.1 Glycine tomentella
CTAAAGGGCTTTCTTCACTTGAAAGAAGTCGGGACGGTCGTTGTTGGCCGTATCTACATCCTCTGGAGATGCCACTGCAACCACAACCCCTTTATCCTTAACTGCTTCCATAGCATCCATAAAAATTTTGAAGTCCTTCAAACTGGCAGAAATATATAACAGTATAAGAACAATAAATGGTTTCAAGGTCAGGATCAAAGTCAGTGGGAAGTATATGTCAGAGCACCAAGTTTCCCAGGTAGTATGCAGAATTTATATGCAAAAATATCCATATGCTTTTGATTCATTAGTCCTTTTACCATAAGTGAATAACAGAATGCAAGGACAATAGAGCAGCAAAACTATATTAAACAAAATCATCCAATGACAGAAAATCAGCCGTGATAAAATTTTAATTGATTCCAGTTTCAGACAGTCATTTTGGGAATGTTAATAGCTCACCACCATAGAAAGAGAGTGAGAGATGTAATGAGAGCAGACAGAATTATTTTGCTTCATCAATAGCCGCAGACCAAATGATTATATATTCATAAATAGTAGAAGATCATGCATTAATCAACTATCAGAATCTCTACCTAGTAGATAATATCTCTTCCCGTCTCCTTTGCCTTTCTTCCTCTGTGATACCCAGTAAGTACCGCAACATACTGCAAATGAAATGAAAAGCAAGCACGGTTTGTAACTACAATAAGAAAAACAACAATAATTGCACATTTAGAAGCAACTACTAATAATTCAGCGATTAATCTTGCTAAGAGTGTGTGTGTCTAGTCATTAAGATGCATAAGAACCAACTATCCATAGAAAACAGGCTCCGAAAGCATCAATTATCTCATAGACATACCTACTATAACCTTTGGCATCAGGAAGTTGATACGCATCTACATCCCCAATGGTTCCAATTATGGCTTTTGTTAAAGTGTCGTCATCTATTTGTAGTTCTCTTAAGAAGTCACCAGTTCCATCATATACATCAAGTGTCTTCAGCAAATTGGGATCACGATAAGATAAGAAGGAGAACACTCCTAGAAACAAAAAAAAAGGTAAGCTTGCAGGGGACTTTTAATTAGAATACATTGACAATGTAAAAAAAATTTACATTGTCATCCAACCGCAGATTGATATGTACCATAAATTTGTTAACTTTCACATTCTTTAAAGGCATACCTAAAATTGTTTATTATTGGCTGATAGTGTTAAAACTACACTGACAATATGTGAAAATTAAGCTCTTTCAAAAATTATGCCCAGGGTTAAATATAATACAACTTACCTGAGTGAGTATCAAAATCACAGAAACCTCCATAAGCTCCACCACTAACACGTACACGATCCCACAACCATGTATTGCTAATGTATTTGGAAATAACATATGCACTCCCATTAAGCTGATAACCAGTATCATAAATGTTGGCTGCTTTTCCAACGTAATTAACCTATAGAAGGAGACACCGTGATATGTTGATAGAAACACAATTAAATGCAACAGAGAAAAAAAACTTCAGGATCAAAGGCAACTACACTCTGCCCTTGCACGGCAGAAATGAAAATATGTATACAAATGATGACAAAATGAAATTATCTTACCTGAGTAGGAATCACGATAGCTTCATTTGTCAATGGAAGTCTAACATTCCAAGTAGTTGTTGCAATGGGAGAGCTAGTAGGAAGCAGATCAACAAATTTGTTCAGAACTTTTTCCGTCTTTGCAAGGTTTTTCCTATCAGTAGTGACATTTATCAAGCAGCCTTGCTTGGAAAATATAGATTTGCGAATCTCCTCAAGAGATGATGAGATATCAGCCCAATCTTGATCAACTCTCTCTTCAAGTGTTCGGAGGAATTCAAGGTAACTAGAATGAATAATCAAGAAATACAGAAGTAAACAGCAGGAATTATAATTCTGTACCATTTCATTAATAAACATAACAAGTATAGTAAAAAGGACAATCATGAAACTTCAAACCTTTTAACAGTAGTGTCAAAGTTGTTAGGATTTTTATTCTTTTTCAAAATTTAAATAATTTTTCTAGCAACTTGGGACAGAACAAGACCAGATTAATCTGATCTCAGCCTTATCTTTTTAATTTTTTTTTCCCTTGTCTACTAGTTTGAATTGTAATCAGAATCAGATTGGTTAGAGAACTCTGCCTACCCTTTGTAAATTCAATTAATCAATGAAATAAGAATTATCGTATCTTCTCCTAAACTACTCGTTTGAATTTTAATCAGAATCAGATTAGTTAGAGAACTCGACCTACCCTTTGTAAACTCAATTAATCAATGAAATAAGAATTATCATTTCTTCTCCTAAACTACATGGTGAAAATAAACAATGACCAGACTAAACAGGTCTGGGGGAACCGAAGGAGTTCCAAATCCCACAACATCTGGAGGCAGCGAATGAGCTTCAAGCTGGAACTTGAAGTCCTTGATTGAAGAAAACCCCTTGGTGTGAAAATTGCAGGAAGCCTTGGCACACAAAGGAAACCTTCGTAAACCACCAAAATGGAAGAGGAAATCAGTAGAAGGACAGACATTTTAGACATCTAATACTGACAATCAGGAGCAGAAAATACCGTTCACAAAGGAGTAGTTGGAGCACTTATAAATTGCTACACAAAAATGTCAGTTAACCCATCCTATTCCTTAACCCAAAAGGGGACTCATCTTTCTACTGCTCTCCTTATTACTAATAAACACAATTCTAAGTCTCCAAGGATCATAGATTCAGGAGCCACTGACCATATGACAGACTGTTCAAATTTGTTTTCTTCCTGTAGACCTTGTGCAGGTAAGAGAGGTTAAAATTGCAGATGGTTTCTTCTCTGCAATAGCCAGTGTTGGTTTAGCTCCTACATCGAATTCTCTAACTCTTCATAATTTTCTTCACGTAACCAACTTGTCATGCAGTCTATTTATCCACCAGTAGGTAACTCAAGACAAAAAAAATGTCTTGCTGCTATTGACTCGTCATTTGTCAATTTCATTGTTAGGATTATTTTTCTTTTCAAAATTTAAATAATTCTTCTAGAAACATAGGATAGAATAAGATCAGATTCATCTGATCTAAACCTTAACTTTCTTTTATTTTTCCCTTATCAGCTAGTTTGAATTGTAATCAAATTGGTAAGAGAATCTCTAACCAAATCTGCTTATTCTATCATCCTTTGTAACTTCAATTAAAGTACTATATATAATATGCATATTACTAGAAGCATGTAATATGACAAGAATGGATACAATGACAAAGAATTATATATAAATGCACCCTCTCAATGGACCATAAGAGTATCTAGATTTTCCAACCTGAGACCTCCCATCTTTTCTGACATCCAACCTGCTGCATTTAGTTTTGCATCCATCCTTGCAGCTGCAATTCCGTGACCACTTCCTCTTAACCGGTTCTGGCAATAGACAGAAATGCACAATATAGATAATTAGCATAAGCTTGTTATTCTTTTTATCATTTTTGTCCTCTCTTTACATTAAACAGTTTGATAATTACCTCCATTCTTGCTCTACTCTGGGAAACAAATTGTTTGAAACGCTGTTGATCTGTAAATTGGACATCTTGAAGAACAGAATTAACCTAAAGCAGCAGCATGAAATTAGGCTTTACGTGATTACGATTGAAAATTCTAGACTAATTCAGTGTGTTGAAACTGGAAACTTTTAAACAAATAAAAGTACCAAGTCATAAAGGTCTTCAATATGTCCAGCCATGGCTTTGCCTCGAACAACCATGTGACTACATGGATCATCCTTGCCCCGCACTGATGATGTGAATGGATAAACTGATATTCCTCCAGTTTTTCTTCCAATTAATTGGTTTAATTGGACAAAAGTCAGGTCCTTTGTTCCCATCTCCAACAATGATTGGCTGTCAAAAACAACATGACAGTTACAAACTACAAAAGCTTGTTATTTATCTATCAAGAAGATGCTTTTGATATACACGTGATTAAGAATAAGAATAGAAGAATTAAACATCAAAAGGAGAAAAAAAAGATTTGAGTAAATCCTTAGATTGCACTTGTCGATCACTTTAGCCTTTGACCTATCTAAACTTTCAATTCCAAGACTTTGTAAAAAGTCATTCTAGTCCTTTTCCACCTCATTTTTTACTAGCTTTAAGGACTAAATGACATTCTGCAAAGTTAGGGACTAATTAAGGTTATGTTTGGATTGCCATTTAAGGAGCTTCAAACGGACATTCCTGCGTTCCCACACTGTAAATAGAAGTAAAACTGGCCTGCCGTTGAGGAAATGTCTGTTCACGTTAGGGCAACTTTTTTCCAAACACAAACTAAATAATAATCAAGAAAAGTCATAGACTAAAGTGACCAATTCTCACAATCTCAATGAGTAATCTCGGAAGATTTACCATTAACAATAAAGTAGTAATATTATTGTTTTATGTTGATGACAATAAATCAATTTTTTAATTGTTATAATAAAATAGTTATTAAAATTTTAACTAGATAATTTTAAAACTATCTTATTTTTTATTTTTAACTATTCATGTAATATAATAATATGATATTGGTCAATTTACTATTATGAATTTATGATAATCCAATATTTATATAAATAATAATACAAGGCAGAAGCATGAAATAGATTAAATAAGAGTAAAAAAATGCAACGAAAATATAACAGAATTTGGCAGTAATACTGTTCATGCAGTAACCAGTTTGTATATATAGATTTTGATAACTAAGCTCTAGACTGAGGAAGGTTAATGACAATATAACTAGTCTACTAATTGAATTTGGTTTCCAAGAAATAAATTAACTTCGCAAGTAAATATTAGTAACTAGAGATGAATGGAAACAAAATGTAAAACATCTTCCAGAGGCTGGTATAGTTACCAAAACAGTGGCACTAATGGAAGAAGCTCTTGCTTCAATGATTTCATGTTGAATACTATTTCAGTGTAAAGGACATCATTGGTGAAGAGATCATGCTGCAAAACTTTTACTCCATTGATATTCCCAACCTACATTTAACAAGTAAATCCTTGTGAATCTCTACAGATCATAAGACAAACATGTCTACCCCACTCAAGGGGAAGTAGTGATAACCTCAGTGGGAACACGAATAGGTTCTTTAGGAATATCTTGTAGAGAAAGGCTAGGAACAGTTTTCAAAGCTTCTGGTGGGTCAGGAGTTTCCTGCTTAAGCCGAAGCTCATGAGTAGCACGGGCCAACTCTGCCAGATCTTCTGTTGTCATACTAGCTTTAACTTTCTGCAATATCTGTTTCTCTGCGACTTCATCACGAGCAGCTTTTTCAGGATCAGGCTGAAAAGAATGATTGTCATCAATAACGACCAACACATATTGGATGCAAAATGGCTTTCACTCTAACACAGGTTTTCAAGCTTAAGATAAGTAATAAAGAACCTGCATTTCCACGGTAACTTGATGAGGGTTGTTCAAGATGAATTTCTCTATTAGAGGAGAAAACACCGATTTAGAGCCCTCCTTTGCTATTCTAGATTTTAGGTCTTGAAGAGGCTTCTCATACTTCAGTGGCTCAAAGGGATTCATATCATAAATCCATTTACCCTACAAATACAAATCAAAACAATTATAAATCTCAATCAGAGTAGGATGCCCATTTTTGACGCCATAAATTTTTTTAGCATATCTTACAATGGACTGGAGCATGAGAGACAAACCACGAGGAAATGACCCAGTGTTGTTCTCTCTCAGAGAAAACTCAATTGTATTCATAGAAGCCTCAATGGCATCTGTATCAAAACCTTCCTCTGCCAACTTTTTAAGTGTACTAGTGACCAGTTCTTCTACCTTATGAATATCATCTTCAGAAACACCCTTCATTCCAATGCTAAATTGAGGCTGGAGTAGTTCATCTTCAACCCCACCACCAACAATGGCATCGCCCAGTCTACTTTCTAGCAATATTTTCCTCAGTGGTGAAGCAGGGGTGCCCAACAAAAGGTGATTCAAAAATCCTAGTGTTAGCTCAGTTTCCAGGTCTAAGGGCTTATCAGAGAGCAACCAGTTAAGACAAACCATGTGCTTCTTCTTCAAATCACCCCCTTCACCAGCAGGATATGTCTCAACAATTCGGACTGGCTTTGAAAATAGTGTCTGTGGTTCAACCCTTGATTCATGAGAGGCCAAACTAGAATCAAACAAGTCTAAATATTCTGGACAACAGAGAAGAGGAAGAAGTAAGTGGCTAAATTGCTACAAGTCTGAACCCTTAATAACTAGTCTGAGATATATAGACCATAAACAGAAAAACATGCAATCATGCCATTAATAATCTTTTAGTTAGCAGCAAAAATAACAGTGTATAAAACAAGTGATAAAAATACAGAAATATAAGAAGTAAAACCTATTAGTCCAAAGAAAGATAAATCCAGAAATATTATGGGATCTTAAAAGGGGAACTCAATACAACCTCATGTAAAATGGGGTAAGTAACAGTGTGAGAAATGCAGGAGGCAAGTATAAAGACTGCAGGAGGGAGCAACTAGCCTTGGCATAACTATAAAGTATAAAGACCCTTCTTGCTGTTGCTTTAAAATTATGCATAAAGGGAAATGTAACAGGTTGCTGAATGCTCACTTGCTTGGCTAAGACCATTACACAGAAGGGCCTTTTGTGAGCACTGAAAGAGTTACCTCAAGGTCATCCAAAAATATTTTTGCATTGTCATACATCAACATCAACATCAACATCAACATCAACAGCACCTTTAACCCAAGTTAATTGGGGTCGATGGTAGATGAACTCAATGATAGATACGAGGAAGTTGGAAAAAAAAAGGAGGGGAGGAAAAAGGGGAAATAAAACAAAAGAAAAGAAAATGTGTTTGGAGTTTGGACCAATAGTTAGGCCACATGCTTTAGTCATTCATTCTAATCAGGAGTCAGTACTTGGATCTACATTCTACAAGACTCAAGAGCATCACAACAAGTCCACTCTTCTCAATTGTCAGCCTTTATATTTAAGGAGCAAGTTAAAATAAATCTTATTACCACTTAGGATGCGAAGGCGCTCATTTGGATCATCATCTCCATAAAACCATATGCGTGAATTGCTAGGATGGTAATACTTGCGGTGAAATTCCTGTCAATTAAGTTTAAAATGAAAACTGTCTAGAAAACCAAATATTTGCAATAGCTAATACTGAGATCAGCAGTAGACTATATGGAAATAAACAGGTCACCAAGGTACAAATGCAAATGAAAATGTATAATTTTTCCCATCATGCTACATAAATCAAACAATGATGGTGGCCACAAACAACTAAAACCAAAAAAAAAAAAAAAAAATCATGTGAAAATTAGTGATATCTCAACATACAAAAATAATTATTTAACAGGATTCTCAAGACAAACCTTAAATTCCTCAAAAGTCAACTTGGGAATAACTCGAGGATCGCCTCCACTGTCAACACCATAGGTAGTGTCTGGGAAAAGAGCCTGTATAAATAATGAAAGCAACAAATTAAAGTTATCAAAAAAATGTCATAAAATTCCTCATAGCTGGTACTTGTAATATAAAATTGAAACTGAAAAGTTCAATGAATTTAGGAAATGTGATATGCTTTCAGGTTCTAGAGACAGGAGCTTAAAAATTGCAATAATGAATATCAACATAAGTTAAAACTCAATGCTGATAGCAAAGAGTAAATTCATCCAAGACTATATTATCAGACACTTTTATAAGGACCAGCTGTAAGAGATCATGAAATGAAGAGAAAGCTGAAAGTATCACCCACATCCATGAAATTTAAGGACCACATTAAAAGTGTTCAAATGTTTCTACATGTAAGAAATGCAATCCAAAAAAGTATAGCGAAAGGCAAAATACATGAAGATAAGGAAAGAACAAGCCATTAAAAAACTAGCCTGTTGAGCAGCTCGCCCAAGTATATTATCCGGTTGAGAGTAGACACCCTTCATCTCATTGAAGACGACACCTGGAACAACAAATAAGACATCATTAGAAAAGATTGAAATTCATAAGAATAGAGTCCAAAAATATGGAGGCGTAGAAGGATAAAGAGATATGAATAATGTTTCATGAAACCTTTATAAGTGATGTCTTCGGAAGGATCGTTGAGCTCAAAGTGCCAGCCTTCCTGTTGAAAAATCTGAAAGTCCTCAACACATCTGGGAAAGAAAACCGCATCCAGGTAGACATCAACCAAATTATAGAAATCCTGTTTAGGAAGATGGAAGATGTGAGCATTGTAGTTGTAGTGTCAAGCCAAGCATTAGGATTAGGATTAGATTAGACTGAAGAATGACCTTGGTATTTGTGGAAGCAACTGGGTAACATGTCCTATCGGGATAGGTGAATGCATTAAGGAAAGTGTGCAAGCTTCCTTTCAACAATTCAACAAAAGGTTCTTTGAGCGGGTATTTTCGTGAGCCGCATAATACGCTATGCTCCAGGATGTGAGGGATACCAGTGGAGTCTTTCCTGTAGAATAGAATAGAAGCATGTTAGTTTGTTATATAAATAAAGAAGAAAGAATAATGGTATAGTATAGTGTGAAAGGAAGTGGAGTTACGGAGGAGTGCGGAAAACAATTCCAAAGACTTTATTGTCGTCGTCATTGGAAACAGACATGACTTGAGCCCCGGTCTTGATGTGCCTGAAAAGAACCGCTTTGGATTTGCATTCTGGAATGAATTCCTCGGAAACTTTCTCAAACCCCAATTTAAGGGCAACTTCATCATTAACCTCAGCAAAACCTAAATCGAATCCAAGTGGAAAAGATAGACTGAAAAACCTCCAAATGATGAAATGGATAACATTACTTTAAAGAGATAGATACCTGAAGAAGGAGAAGGCGAGAGAACAGCTCTCGGGGAGAGAGAAGAGAAGTGTTTCCTGGTGACGGTGGAACGGAAGTAAAGGGGAAGCAATCTGGAGGAGGAGGAGGAGCGGCGGCGGAGAAGACAGAGAGGCCTTATGGTTGGAAGGGAGAGAGAGGGAATAATAGTAACAGAGGGAGAGGGACGACACAAGTGTGAGTGAGAGTGCAAATATCTTCTGCACAACACAGAAGAGCACGGCAGACAACGAACCAGTGCCGCCCTTTCCATCACTGCTTCTCTTCTCAATGCAGAGTGCAGAGTGCTAAATGATAATGGATCATGGATGGACAATCCACTTACGTATCAAATCCCCAGCCTTTCTTTTTCTTCCGTGTCGTCTAATTTCACCTACAATATTTTTCAACATAATACACATCCACAATAATTAAAGGTTGAATGAGTTATTTTTCTAATTTCAATTTCTTCCTTTAATTTTTTTTTTAGTATTCAATCTAATCCTCTCATTTTTTTAACAAAATTATTCATTGTTCATGCTATCTAGATTGGAGAGACAATAGGGAAGAAAATAAGTCGAACAACCCGTCAAAGACCTATTACTTAACCTGTCAAAAATCTGATTTGGTTTTACTTATTTATTAAAAAGGTTAATTTAGAATTTTAAAAAACATTTTTAATTAAAAAGACCAGATTTTAAGTTTTAAAAAAAAATCTATTAAATCTAATATGTTGGTCTGTTTATATTTAATATTAGTATATATATATATATATATATATTAACATTAATAATAAGTTTGATAGGTCTCTTTACAGTTTAGGTATGTTGGTCTACTTAGACCTATAGGTTTATAGGTTTGTTTATGAGCTTTTTAGAACAAATTGACCAAATAAAATTTTTAAGTAAGGTAGGTCAAAAGCTTAAAAATAATATAGGTCATATTTAGGTTTAGTGATTATGATGTAGGTTAGATTTAAATTATCACATTCTGATTTAATCTGTTTTATATTTTTAATGATATTAAGAAATAAATGTTCAATGATTATCTACAAAATACAACAATTTTAGGATGTCCTTAACACTATTAGTTTAAATTTAGACTTAGACGACATGATCAAATTAAACTAATTTTAAAAATTAAAACACCTAGTTGAATAAAAAAATATGACAAAAAAATTATTTACCCAAAATTAAATAACCTTCATGCTTCAAACTAACAATATATATATATATTTTTTAGTGAAAAAATAGAATCCTCAAACTATCTTAGAAAATAAATATAATATCTAAATTATGAACAAAATATTTATTTTTTATAAATATTAAATAACATTCTTAATTTTTTTTTAAAAATCTCTCTTTTAAACGCTATCCTCAAACATAAATTTCATATTAAATTTATGTGTTTCTTTTCGGGTAAAAAATGCAAGATTTTATTGCACAAATATCTTTTTTTTTAACAGATTCAATAACCAAATTATGTGTCGAAGAAAATTGCACTCCATTAAAAATACTAGTAGTTGCAAAAACTAAATAATGCTATAAATAAATACATATTTGTTTTTCTTTTCTTTTCTTTTTCCTAAAATGAGTTTGAACGAAAAGTTTTCTCAATAATATGTCTTCCAAAGCTGCACATAAATTCTACATGTGGAGGGAATATTGACCCAAATAAAAATAGGTTAAATTAGTTAATTTTATAATTTTTTATATTTGATTTAATTCTTTATTTTATTTTAGATTTATTTTGATTCTTTAATTTTTAAAATTATTTTGATTTAGTCCTCCATTTATTTTAGTTTAATTTGATCTCTAATTTTTAAAATATGTTTAATTTGATATCGCCGTCAAAATTAATTTTAATAATTTTGCCGTCAAAATTTGATTTTACGGTCTAAATGAGCGTTTTGCGTGACCGTTTAAAACCTAAATGATATTAAGAAGTCACAAGTGTTGCGCACTTAAAGCACTTGGTTATTAAGATTGGGGTATTTTTAAAAGCTATGAATTAATTATCGCTGATGAAGACACTCAGGTGTTGCTCAATCCATTCCTGCGTGAAATGAAATGAAATCAAAATCAAAATATATGCTCCGCACCACCGTTTCCTTAGAAGCGAAAAGAGGCTTCCAGACATGTTTTGTATCAAATAATGTGCATAGCGTGGCCACACGGGAGGAAATGTACTCGAATCTGTTGAGAGGATATGCGCAAGACTCAAACTTGCTCTGCGGAAGAGCAATTCACGCCAAATTAATCATAGGGTCGATTCCTTTAACTCTTTTTGTTCAGAACCATTTGCTGAACATGTACGTCAAAATTGGAGATCTTCATTCGGGCCTCAAAGTGTTTGAGGAAATGCCCCGGAGGAATGTGGTGTCCTGGTCCGCTGTGATTGCTGGTTGCGTCCAAAATGACTGTGCTTCGGAGGCTCTTTGGTTATTCAGCCGTATGCACCAGGAGGGGGTTACAAAACCAAATGAGTTCACATTTGTTAGTGCTCTCCAGGCCTGCTCTTTAACTGAGACCGGGAATGTGACTCTAGCTTACCAAATTTATTCATTAGTTGTGCGTTCAGGACTTGTGTCTAATATCTTCTTACTCAATGCCTTTTTGACAGCCCTAGTCAGGAATGGTAGATTGGCGGAAGCCTTTCAAGTTTTTCAGACGAGTCCAGGCAAGGACATTGTGTCTTGGAATACCATGATAGGGGGTTACTTGCAGTTTTCTTGTGGCCAGATTCCTGAATTTTGGTGTTGCATGAACCGTGAGGGTATGAAACCTGATAACTTCACATTTGCCACCGTCCTCACTGGGTTGGCTGCTCTGTCTCATCTTCAAATGGGAACTCAAGTTCATGCACACCTTGTCAAAAGTGGTTGTGTGGATGACCTTTGTGTGGGGAACTCACTGGCTGATATGTATATAAAAAATCATAGGTTGGTCGAGGCTTTCAGAGCTTTTGATGAGATGCCTAACAAAGATGTGTGCTCTTGGTCCCAGATGGCTGCTGGATGTTTACACTGCGGGGAACCAAGAAAGGCACTTGCAGTCATTGCACAGATGAAGAAGACGGGTGTAAAGCCAAACAAATTTACCTTGGCAACTGCTCTAAATGCTTGTGCGAGTTTGGCTTCACTAGAGGAAGGGAAACAGTTTCATGGCTTGAGGATCAAACTTGAAGGGGAAATAGACATAGATGTCTGTGTTGATAATGCACTTCTGGATATGTATGCAAAATGTGGATGTATGGATAGTGCATGGGGTCTTTTTGGATCAATGAACTGCCGCCGTTCTGTCATCTCATGGACAACAATGATAATGGCATGTGCACAGAATGGTCAATGCAGAGAAGCTCTTCAAATTTTTGATGAAATGGGGAAGACGAGTGTAGTGCCAAATCACATCACCTACGTGTGTGTTCTTTATGCATGTAGTCAAGGTGGGTTTGTTGATGAAGGGTGGAAGTACTTTTCCTCTATGACTAAAGACTGTGGAATCTTCCCTGGAGAAGATCACTATGCTTGTATGGTGAATATTCTTGGCCGGGCTGGACTTATTAAAGAAGCTAAGGATCTAATCCTAAGAATCCCGTTTCAGCCGGGTGCGCTAGTTTGGCAAACATTGCTCAGTGCTTGTCAGCTTCACGGGGATGTGGAAACTGGGAAACTCGCAGCAGAACGTGCCATACGACGAGACCAAAAGGACCCGTCAACCTATTTGTTATTGTCTAACATGTTTGCTGAATTTAGCAATTGGGATGGCGTGGTGATTCTGAGAGAACTAATGGAGATGAGGGATGTAAAGAAAGTACCAGGATCCAGTTGGATTGAAATCGAAAAGATTTAACAAAAATTAGTCAAACATCCGCTTTCACGTTAAAGAAAAATATTTTTAACTCTTTAAGAATATTTATATTTATTCTCTCCTCTTTCTCTATAAATTATAATATTTATTTTTAATCAAAACATTTTTTTTATCAAGTAGATGTAGCTCATTTGGTTAAGCTGATGAGTTTTATTATTATAAACCTTTGATACCTACCTGTCTTCAATTCAGATAAAAAAAAAATTCAGTGTTTTATTTGGAGGAGGGAGGAAGATTTTTTTTTTAGTCTTTCTCGTTTACTTTAATTTTAGGAGGGAAGAGAAATGGAAGGAAACAAAATTCCTCCTCATCCAATTTTTGTTCGCCTCCAATATTGTGAGGATTTGAAAGGAATTTTAATTTTTTTTAAATATATTGACTAAAATATCCTAATATTAATAGGCTATACAAAGTAAATTAAATTTAAAAATTTCTCCCTTATCCTTGTAAACCAAATTTCTCCTATTTAAAAAAAAATTGAGAACCAACATCAATGACAAAAATGATTAAAAAGACTAAAGTCAAATTTCACGAATTTTCTAAGAACCAAAAATCCAATATCAAAATAATATGAAATTCGTTTGACGAAAACTGTACAATTAATTGGGGTGATCCCCATCAAACTTTTCTTTTTCTTATTTTTCAATTTATTTATCAATTGCATGCAACCATTGTTTTTTTTTAATGAATTTGTGTAGCAATATTCTGTACTATTTAATAATCCTCATAAATAAAAATGTAAAATGAGATTTTTTTATATTAACAAAATAATATATATATATATATATATATATATATAAAAGAGAGAGAAAAAAGTACAAGTGATACTAATACATAAAGACCTGACACCAAATTGCAGACCTATGGCAACCTAATACATAAATATTACATAAAGATGTCAAAGAACTGACTACATTGTAGGTTACCCCCCAATTATGAAGGGAGAGAAAATCTATATGTTAAAACCCTCCCCTGATTACAAATACCTCCCTTAAATTACTAGACCAAAAATGAAAAGGAGTGTCAAATCCTTTCTCCAAATTTTGAGCCATGTCCAACAGATAAGTAGCACATCATCCATCAATTTATGACTATTGAAGCTTTCGTTATGAAAGATGATTCTGTTTCTATGCCACCAAATAGTCCAAGTCAAAGCTATCTACCATGTTAGCCATCTCTGCGAGCTGTATCCATTGTTGTAATAGTAGGAGTATTGACTAAAGTGTTCTTTCGGAGTTTCAGAAAAGACGCTCATAATATTTAACCACCACATTGATTCCCACCAAATCGGCCTAATTATATCACAGCTAAAGAATAAGTGTGTCACATCCTCATCAATGTTCCTGCAAAAAGGGCAGTAGGTATCATTAAGTTCTATATTTCTCCTATTAAGATTCATCTTAGTAGACAATCTGTCCCTAAATAATCTCCAAGCAAAGCATGTTGCTTTATTGGGAGTTTTTGCTTTCCATAGGTCCTTGAAGACTTCATCTTGATTCAGGATTGTCCCTGCCCTTTTAAGGAATCTATACGCACTCCTTACTGTATATTTTCAACTCAAATCAGTCTCCCACTACCACATATCTTGTTGTTGTACTTGCATATCAAAGTCTTGTATATCCTCTAAAAATTTGACAGCAAATTCTACCTCCCCTTCCATAAAAAATCTTCACCAAAGTTGTCACTCTCATCCTAATTGTGTTGATATACCCATTTGTTAGATATAATATTGTTGTTGATAAGAAATGTGATACAATCGTGGATACTTCTCCTTCAATGACACCCCCTCATTCTTCTAATTGTCATCCCAAAACAGCACTTTCGATCCACAACCCACATTCCATTTTAGCCCTCTTTGGAACTCATTGCCATCCTCATTCGAATTGCATACTGAGCTGAGAAAATGAGGGTGAAGTAGAAAATTATTTTTTTTAAAAAAGTCTTTGAAAGCATATATAAGTTTGAGTGTCATTAACATTTAACACGTAGGGAAGATATAAGTTTGAAAGTCATTAACATGTAGTTATCGAAAAAAAAGTCATTAACATTTAGGGGAGGATGGAAGGTATTCACATCTTTCTGTGCCCGTTAAAAGCAGTTTTGATTATTTACACCTATTTTCGCTCCCGAAATATATAACACGTTTTTTACTCATGCTCATTCTTTCTGGTAGTAGTACACTAGAGTATTGAAGTATCGAACGGTTTCATTTAAGATCTGTCTATGAAATCAGCTTTCCATATTTCCAATTACAACTTTTTTGAAAAAACGACTTGTTTATCTATTTCCCATCCCAAGTTCAATAGAAATGTAACAGCCAAATACGATTGCTCGTGACAACCCGCTCCTTAAATGTGTTTCTTCATTTCAAGTCTCTTCCATAAGCTTCTGTAAAATCCTCCAATACCGCATGCAAGAAGGGTTCATGTGAATTGCTCGAATAACCCATCTATGAGGACTCTGAGTGGACTCCATGCTAGCGTTTGGTCCAACTTTCAACTGTCTTGCAAGCATATGCATTTGAAAGTAGAGCTCTGCAGGCCTCATTTCTACGAAAAAGTAGCAGACATTAGACAGTACATCCACAAAAAGTATAGCAATAAAAGAATACGGACAAACACCAATTTCAAATAGCATGATTTTCTACTGATCAGCTGTGGGTCAACTAATAAATCTCAAAGCAATCCAACTCAACCTTGCAATATCAGATAAAAGTTTGATTAATTTGGACAAGTTGAGACATAATGCTGCAAAATTTGCTTAACACACACATAAAACATGCAAAGTATAATGACAATCTTTTATATGAAATACAGGATAGAAACTTAATAACATTTAGCTCTCCAGTTATTGCTTCAATCCTTCCCTGCCACTCATACACAGAGAGGGAGAGGGAGAGAGTAGAAAACAAACCTGGTGGCCAATTATACCATTCAAGACGAAGGTTTCTGTTCCACCTCTCCCTAGAACCAAGGCTTCCTTCTGCTTGAGCTACCAATACCGAGACAAAAGGTAAGGGAATAAGTGAATGCTCATGAACTTTGGTAAGACTATTAATGGCCCGTGATAGGAACTGAGAACCATTGCACTGCCGAACAAGTTCCATACAGATGGCACCTACATAAAATAAAAAATAAAAAAAAATAAAAACAATATGATTGGATGGACATTAATCTAAAATCCATGCATTCTGGGAAGACACGAGGGGGGAAACGGATCTAAATACAATTAACTGCAAAGCAAAAGTATCAATAGTAGTTGTTGAGATATTGTGTGAAATATTGTTGAGATATTTGGTATAGTTAGGAAAGTATTATCCATTTATGTAATCAGGGAAATTCTGCTTCCTTTCCATAATTTCTATAAGTAGATTGAATCTAATGGGATTGAAGATTGATTCTCTTAGCCTTGTATATTTATGGTACTGTTATCATGGATGAACACATCACTCTTTAGTTTCAACAGAAGTAATTTCCTGAAGTATTTCAAGTGGTAACATGATACAATGTAGAAAGCATGCAAAAGTTAGTTAAATGAAGGTCTCCCCCATAACAAATACATACCATGACATAGAAAGAGGCAGCTCTCAAAACCTGCTAATGAACAAGCCTGTGCCATGAAATCTTCTGCTGAGACTAAATCCCTCTTCTGCAAGGAAATCATACCTCTCACCAGGTTATATACAGCCATCCACATATTGCACAACTTTCCACTTCTTTTAACACATTCTTCAAAGTTCAAGTCTATGGTATTTGAATCAATTTGCAGTTCATATTGACATTCCATAAGTTTGAGACAGATCCAACCAACGTGATAATCTGTCTTGAGCTCCAAACACCTTATATATTCTTTTTGAAAACTTAGATGATCACCTTTAATGGCATACACACGGCATAATTGTAGATGCGCAAAGAATAAATAATCATCAGGAAGCACAAGTTCAGAAGCCTTTCTGGCATGGGTGATACAAGTCATATGATTCCCACATTGTAAACTGATCTCAGAAGCACAAAGTAGAAGTTGGAAGTATCTATATTGATACAACATTTCTGTCCTACTATACAATTCATTTGAAAGAGCAGCATTAGTTAGACGATTTAGTATGCCACAAAGATGATGAGGAAATCTTTGCTCACGTGCCCTCTGAAGATAGTTAAGAACAAGCAAGTAGCGGGAATCATGATTCCATGGTTTCTGATGAAAGCACCTGCAATTTTGAGAAAATGTAACATGACTGGTAACAAATTCTCAGATTTATTCCCAAGAACAGAAAACTACAATTCTTGTACTCATATTTGACCCCAAGAAATACTTATGTTCCCCATATAACACGAAACAAATTGAAAAAGCAGCAATATATATGCATATTCTGACTAAGAAGAATCAAGAAGGAATATTATAACATCAAATTTTTGGGGCAAATACAGGGCATAAAGGAAGATAACAATAGTACTTCTGCAGGTGTCTGATAGCTCCAGGATGATTAGAACACTGCTTTGTACATGTTGGAAAAGTGAACTTTGGAATGCTGTTGCCAGTGGTATAGCAAGCAACTTCTCCAGCACCATGAATATCAGAAGCTGATTTGAAACCTTTTTGATCGGAAAGATCAAGATGGTCAAGTTTACAACACCTCATTGCCACATGACAATTGTTTAACTCCTTACTTGATACCATGAGATAGCCAAGAAGGTTCCTGCTCCCAGAGAAATGTGCAACAGAAAGGATGTCAGCAAAAGCAAAGCTAGCAACATTGGATTAACAGTATTAAAAAATTGGGGAATTGAAAAAACACCAACAAAGACTTTTAAGTTGGCAATAGGGTATGTTTATTAGAATTTAATAGTATGGAAGAGTTATTAGTTGATTGTTATTTATCCTCCTATTGCCAACTTAAAAGTCTTAAGTGGGGAAGGAGAGGAACAGGGGTAAAGGGGTGATAGAGTGCATAGATCTGCTATTGGGAAAAATTCCAAGTCTCACATCGGCTAGAGATAAGGCCAAGAAAGATTATATAAGCGGAGGGTAACCCTCACCCTTTAAGCTAACTTTTGAGATTGAGTTATGCCCAAACTCACATTCTAAAATAGTATTAGAGCCTATCCTAGATCCACTAAAAGGGTCACCCACCATATTATCCACGTATCAAACTCAAAAATACTGGACGTGAGATGGTGTATTGGGAAAAATCCAAGTCTCACACAGGCTAGAGATAAGGCCAAGATAGATTATATAAGTGGAGGACAACCCTCACTCTTTGAGCTAACTTTTGGAGTTGAGTTAGGCCTAAAATCACATTGTAAGATCTGCTAACGATTACCATACAATTCTATTATATGCTATTGATAACTGCAACTAGAAAAATATGCTGCCTTTTTTTACTTGTTCCATCTATCTGTCAGTTCTTTCTACATATGCCATTCTCTCTAGCACATTTATTTTCAACAGTTTATAATTTATATTTAAATTTCACAAACCAAAATCCTATTTCATGAAGCATGCTAGAACATATTTTAAATAATGTTAAGTATCCAGTAATAGTTTAAAAACTACTGTTCACACAAAACTATCCATAAACTTTCCCAGGGAAGCAATCTTTGGGGCGTGCCAGTGCGGTGGTGTCCTGATTTGATTATATTTCCAGGTTTATATCTGAAGGAAAGCAATTCCAAAATATTATGACTCATAATTTATGAGAATCACAGCATCTCATAATTAGAACTGTGGTCAACTAATATGTTTTATTGCTATTTCTGTTTTTTAGGAATTCCTAGATAATTCTGGGTTTTTCATATCTGTCTTAGCAATATACTGTATCACTAATCATATGAATAAATCAAGAGACGGAATAATTCTCCTATACTCTGATCTTAGGGTATCAAGACCAAGTTCTTCATCATTGTAGATGAAAACTACATACAACCTCATAGCTGACGGACATCTCACAAATACCAATCAGCTTTTTGCCCAACACCCAAACAATAACTTGACCTCAATGGCTCCATCTCTCCAAATTGTCAAGCTAAACCCTTCCATTCAAATAACCTAGCACGAGTTAAACGGGTTACACTTCTGAAAATGATTCCTGTCAGTTCCTGTGATTAAAAGAAATGGAAAAATGGGGCTATTTTACAGGCACTGCTGTGACACCAGTACCAAACAATCCCTCATACAGTAGTTAGAATGCTGAAAACTCTAGTGTCTTGGTTTGGCTGATCAACTTGATGGATCCCACAATCAGAAGAACCTACCTATTTTGCAAGATTTTGCATGAAATTTGGTGATTGTCTAGGATATATACTTAGGATCCAAAATCTTGAACAATGCTTCAAAATCAGGTCAGCCCTATGCAATCCTTGTTGAGAATCAGAGGTACCTTGAGAACCGTGTCTGCTTGTTGAAAATCAGGTCACTGATTTATTGTAATAGAAATATTTTATAGGCCTAACAGAGGTACCTTGAGAACCGTGTCTGCTTGGTGGACCCACTGTCCCTGGAGATATTTTTTTTTGGCAAACCGTGTAAATCTCCAGTTCGCCCCTTTGTGCGCCGCCTTAAGAGATAGTTTTGCGCATCCAACTTTTCGGAAATGGAGTGCGGGAAGGTGATGCTCGCCAGAAGTGGAGCATTCGGAACAACATCATTTGCTGGAGCATTGTTTTCCGGAATAGTACCAGTACCAGCAGTGGAAACATTGATCAGAGGAACATTCATGTCGGTGGAGATAGGCGGTGGTGGACGGAAGAAGAAGTAGCAAATCAAAGAGAAAGTGAGATCGCAAGTGAGGAACGATTGCAGATCAAAGAAGAGATCACACACCGAAGAGAGAGATCGTAATCAAAGAGCAATCGTGAAAACCCTAGCCAGTCGAAGAGAGAGAAATCGCAGATCTGTGTGGATTGAACCTAAGCTCTGATACCATGACAGATTGAGAGAGAATGAAAAATAAGTTTCTCATTATTCTGAAATGAATTTTACACAAGAGAGTTACACAGTAAGTATTATCTATATATAGAGATCATACTATCCTAAGTCACTAGAGTGAACAACAGCTATCACTTAACTAACCAGAGAGGTTAGTGACTGACTCAATAAAAGATAAAGATTACAATTGAGTCATGGAGTAAGACTACTCTAATATTCAGGTTGGATGATATTTGGTATCTTGGAAAATTAAAAAGCAAACTGTGGTAGCAAGATCAAGTGCTGAAGCAAAATACAGAGCTATGGCATTAGTGACTTGTGAACTCATATGGCTGAAACAGCTTCTCAGGGAGCTCAGGTTTAAGAGACTACACATGTGACAATCAAGCAACCCTACACATTGCCTCTAATCCAGTCTTCCATGAGAGGACCAAGCATATTGAGGTTGATTGCCATTTCATCCAAGAGAAGATCGAGTCAGGAGATACTACCACAAGTTTTGTCAACTCTAGTGACCAGCTGGCTGATATCTTTACTAAATCTCTAAGGAGGGCCAAGAATTGCTTTTATTTGTAACAAGCAGGACACATGACTTATATGCCCTAGCTTGAGGGGGAGTGTTGAGTTATTGTAATAAATATAGTTTTTATAGGCATACAATCTCTAATTTAGAGGAAACCGAATATCCTCTATTTATGTGTAATAAATTCAATAAGGCTATATAAACACTCACCCGTTGTGTATTCAGACACAGTTACAACACAATATGCCTCTGTTTTCTTTCTCTTTTAACAATACTCAACAGGGTAATATGTCTGTCACTGAGTATTTTAATTTGATGGTTGAATCGTGGGAAGTAATGATCTATTCTATACTTTCATGGAAACGCTCTGAAGATACATTGTTCTAGGGCTTGTACTAGTACTTGACCAAATTTGGCTATTAGATTCAGGAATTGTATTTTACATCCTATTAATATATTTTCAGTCCATTATTCTTAACCTTTTTTTCTCTCTTCTTTCTTCCCTAACCCTAAACCTATAAACACGGGCCATATTAAAATCGAGTGAAACTATAAGGATAAAATGATTAATTGAAATTTAAAATCTATTAAGATAATGGTCTTGTTATAAAAAATCTACCTTATCAAAATACAGTTAGGGAACATGTGCAGAGCTTTTTTGAGGTGAGCAACTCCACTCTGAATATCAAGGCAGCAATCAGACTCATTTTTCACCTGACCAAACCAAATGACATTTTTCCAAGTTGTCTTCATTTACATCATTTGTTGGGGTAGCAAAGGAAACAGGAAGAATCAAAATTAAGAGGCAAAAAAATACCAGTTTACTTAGTGCTATTAAAAGGTGCATCCCAGCAATTTCTTCATGATATTTGAGAAAATATCGGCTACTTGAGACAACAAATCCAAGACGATTTTGTCTATCAAGAGCATTGATAGCTGACATAACAAAACTAACTTTTGAACTTTGAAATAGTTCCTTTGGCATTTTCACAATGCTAGTGATGACTGCATCCAGTCCACGTATGTAGTATACTAATCTACAAATGAAACATATAGATGTTGCCACAGATGTCTTTTGCATGGAAGAAAGAGTTGCAGCAAGACTTCTAGCTACAGAGAGAGCCAAATCATTTTCACCAAGTTGCCACAATGAGAAAGCATATACTTGTAAACCTTCTTCATCAAGTGCCCCTTAAAAAATACATCAAACATTGGTGTTAACAAAAAATGAAAAATTTAAATAAATTTTCACACCCTTCTCATTCAAAACATTCTTCACAAGAAAATCACAGACTATAAAACAAGCAAAAAAATCCCCGAATCACATGCTTTACATTTGGCAGTTCACACTAACACAGCTTCAATTAACTTTATAACTCATTCTGATGAATTCTGAACAAAAAACAGAAAACTTATCATGAAAAGGAATAATGATTTAACATTCAATCCCAACAGGGCAGCTTAAAATTTTGAAATATAAAACAATTAAATTGTAGATCTCTAACAGGTGAATTGCAAAATCTGGATCTAAACCTTCTTTCTTCAAATGTTCACATTCCTGCAAAGCATCAGCAGCATTCCCTGCCTGTATCAAATAGAATGAGTTAGGAATATCATTAAGGGTTTTAAAAAATACAAGACTGACATCTCTAGTATAGTTTACCTTAGAAAGGGATCTGGCCAAATTGATTGATATTTCCCTGATATGTGAGTTGTGAATACTCCACGAGCCAATGTTAATTGCATGACGTGCTAACCTATAAAAAGTAGAAGCAGACTTATAATCATTTTGAGCCTCACAAACCAGCCCATGTAAATTGTGGGATTCAGGATAGTGAGGAGAAAGCTGCACAGCCTGCTGAATAGCTCCAAAAACCTGCAATAAGTAAATGCACCATTGACATGAATTTCAAGGTAGGCAGCAGCTTCAGAAGAGGCATCACCACAGCAAATCACTAATCTACAATATAATCTAACCTGTGAAGATGAGAGATGTCCACTCAACAAAGCAAGCTTAGTGAGCCCAAGTTGGAATTCAGCTAACTGCACAGTAATCAATAAATATTTTAAAGAAAGTAACAATTTAACACATACAAGAGAGAAATATTTGCTAAAATAATGTATCCGATAATTTCTTCTTTTCCATCCTAGATTTGTAACACTGACATCCTAATATTCAACTAAACAATAAATAAGCACAAAATCCCAACAATAGAACTATATGTGTGTGTATGTTAACTGATAGGAATCGTTAAATTACAGGCATTATCTGCACAGCCCGTGAACAGCTCTCAAATGCCTCATCTGATTCAAGCTCCCTACTATATAAAGATAACATATAGTTAGAAAAGCAGTAAACATTGACATAGACTAAACTACCTTCTACATGCTACTGCTACATGATAATGCAAAAATAAATGAAAGTAGAATTATACCCCACACAAGACTCAAAGGACATGCTTGCCCATGGCAATGCAAGGCCAGGATCAATACTTCTAGCACGATCAAACATTTGCCTTGCCAATTGCTTTTCATCCACTTTACGATACAGCTGAAAACATTCAACAAACACAGGCTGAAAAAATTGCACAAAGAATTTCCAATGTCCTTCATACAATGTTGTGCATCACAAAATGTACAAAAGGCATAGAGGTTGAGATGTTAACAAATCATGCATAACTTGGGATAGACACCCACTTTCATCTAAGGTGTGTTTTAGGAGAAATAGGTGATTACTTACACCTTGTACATGGCAGGTAGTGAGGCAAACAAGAAGGCAGGATATTAAAAGGGCAGGAAGAGAGGAGGGGGAGCATGAGTTGAGTGACAAAGGAATGGGTATATGCTTTTCTCTGCATTGACAAAACTCTAGATTTATCTTTTATTTTCTGTATTTTACTCTTTTATGGAGCTAATCTTCACTTTTTTCTTATCAGTTAAAATCAGTTTCTAGCAGATTGGTATCAAGCTCCAGACTGTGGATACTGAATTCAAACACAATTGCACAGCATGATAGGAGGAAGCAACAGGAACCTGTTTGGGCTCTAAGAGGTTGCACTCTCAGCTGATGGCAATGGTGAAATGCCCACATTCCCAATAGGACTTGGGAAGCCTTCTGGAAGGTGGGATCAAATGATTTCTCTGATGATTGACATGGTTGCAAAATTCATGCAGGACATCAAGGGAGTGGTGGTACAAACTAACCAGCATGATTCTTGGTATTGGGAGGCCGATCCTAGTGGGTGCTACACAGTGACTAGTGCTTCAATATGATTATCATGCTTCCATTGGACAATTATAATGACGTGTTCAATGAGATATGGAATATCAAAGTCCCAAGTAGAGCGTCACATTTTGCTTGGAGATTGATTTGGGATAGACTACCAACAAAAACTAATTTGAGGAGGAGGAATGTGGTCGTGGGTTATGTAAAATGTCCTTTTTGTAGAACCAGTGAGGAGTATGTGTCACACCTTTTCTTTGGTTGTGACAAACCTTGCCTCTTTGGTGGGTAGCACTGTCTTGGTTAAACATAGTTGGTGCTTACCCGGAATCACCTAGGGAGCATTTTCTTCAGCATTCTCACAGGTACCTCAAGGGCATCAGACTTCAGCGATGGCAAACATGGTGGATTTCCCTAACTTGGTGCATATGGTACCATATGAACAGGGTGGTATTCTCAAATGACAGTTTTAAAGGTCAAAAGTTGATGGATGATGCCATCTTTTTTTGTTGGTTATGGCTCAAGAATTTTGAAAAAGGATTTGATATCCCTTTCCATTCTTGAACAAGTAATTTGAGGGTTGGGTTTTGTAATCGGGGGGGCTGGCTTTATAGCCTAATTTTGTGGTGGGGTACCTACATATATCTAGGCTTTTGGATTCATAATTCATGCATCACTGCATGTATTAGGTTTCCATAGGTCTATATGTAGCAGGATGACAATGTAAATAGAACAGAACCACTTGTAATCATCTTATTACTATAATACATATTACTTTTGCTAATAAAAAAAAAATGATTTCTCTGATGTGGATCAACTAGTATTTGACTAGGACGGCATGATGGAACTTTTTTAAGCAAGAAATTACCCAGAGTTAAAATGATAATTAATGATCATCACATGCCAAAAGCAACAGAATCTTCAACATTTTTATTCAAGACACCAAAATCACCATTAGTGTGTTTCAAATGTGAAAAAAAAAGGATTTGATTTGTAAATCTAATCATGCGGTGGAAAACATGTAAATAGTGTTTAGGTTCTTTATATATAAGCTAATCTTAATCATATAATTACAGCAAATATCCTGTGAACCTATTTGCCAGCCATTGCACCACCTATTCACTGGTGTGCCACACGACCAGAATCACTGCCCTCTGGCAACCACCGTGCCACCAACTGCAGTGTTCCTAGCATTTATCTTGTTAAAACGTCTCACATCAGAAAGGAACATGGTCAAATAAATCTATATGAGACTTGGGTAACACACTCTCCTTGAGCTAGTTTTTTAGGTTGCGGTAGGCTCAATCCATTTCTAACATGGTATCGAAGCCTCTTTGACCAAGAGTCTAGAGTTAAATCCCCATTGCCCCCATTGTTCTAATAACAATGTTCAATTTCAGCACAAGGTAGGTAGGCCTGTGAATTCTCCATGCCTCAAGCCTAAAGGGCTATTGCGTGAAGAAGCGTATTAGATATAAAACCATTCATGTGTCTTCATATAACAGCTTAATTCAAAAATAAACATACAACTGTCAACATTTTGGAATTGTTTGTTCATGATTTGGTATTAGAGCATCTAATTTTTGATGATGGCTACATATATCCAATCCTACAAACTTCACACTCCAAATGTCCAAACTTGGGCAAGAGGGAGTATGTTAAGGAGTCCCAAACTTGTTTTCCTTGAGTTAAGTTTTGAAATCGAGTTAAACTGGATCCATTTCTAATACAATTACATATGGTAAGATTTGATTTGACTTATTTTTTATTACATAGATAATGTTGACCTTACTAACATTTTTAATTTATCAGGGTAAATTGCACCTGTTAACACAAACATCATTTAAAAATTAAAAAAACTAACATACCCTGGTGTCAAAAGGTATGGGGGAGGGTCACTGTACGCAGCCATACATTTGCATATGCAAAGAAGTTGTTTCCGGATTCAAACCCAATTACCAATCGGTCACCAAGGCACAACTTTACCACGACGCCAAGGCTTATCCTCTAATACAACTTATTATTGGTTAAAATTCATGTGGAACCCACTAAATAAGGTATGTAATACTCCGCATTTAGTAGGTCACATTCCTCATTAAATTTGTCCCACTTGAATTTACACTAATAAGTGTGTTGGAAAGAATGTGCCTAAGAGAAAGAGTGTGTTGCTAGCCTAACATCCATCAAATGTAAAATAAAATTTTGGTTTTAGTAAGTTCCATACATAAGTATGTTTTCCAAATCAATTTGAATCCCATTTTGTTTGCATAAGTTCAAAACATACGATTCTTTTTTGTGATGACATGGTCATGGGGTTGGGTGAGACGATGGACAGAAAGTAGGTTAAAAGGACAACCAGGTACATATAAGACTAACTCAATGGTGAGTGAACGGTGAGGATGTGTGGTGCCAATACCTTTTAATGGTGTTTGAGAACCATCGGCAGAAGTTATAGTGGGTAAATGACCTGATGTAGAAAGAGAACAAAAAAAGGAACGATTACCGGAAATGTGGTTGAACGCACTAGAGTCAAGCCCCCAAGGAACCAAAGGAGTTTGAGATATGCAAGCAAATGAGTTACCGGTGTGAACAACCAAAGTAGTAGAGTCGGGGGTTCTGACAACCTGCAAACCAATGGCCAAAATCCGCTAGGTACGAATATACGACATGATTGGTGAAAAAAAAAGAAATTTGAACACATCAAACAAGGCCTGAAACATGTTGTCTGCACTACGTAATCCACCAAACAATGTTCGATCACAACAAAACTCAAGGGGTAGGCTCGCCTAGGGAAGACGAAGTTGTTGACAGAAGCATTGTCGGAACGGAGCTGCCACAAGCCGTGAGAACTTCCAATGCTGATGTTGTTTGGCGCGCCTAGGAAACGTGCACGAAGGCGCGTCTGTTGCCAAATGGTGAAGCCATCGATAGCATTGGGTATATCGATGGCTGGTGCTCCTGACGGTGGGTTCTTCGGCCAGAGAAGTCGCCAGAGAGACAGCGGTCACCAAAAAACAAGGCTGTGAGAGGATAGCAAACCAGAGAATGACAAGGTTCATTAAAAATTTATCTTCGGGGGACAGTGGGTCTACTGGGTAATCATGGTTCCAAAGGATGCCTCAGCCGAGCTCTGGATACCATGATACAAAAGAAGAACCAGAGGCATAATTAGGCTGAAACAATGTCTAAATGACCCTACGGAGCTGGTTTATATAGACTAGTAGTATTGATTACACATAATTAGAGGATATTCAGTTTCCTCTAAATCGGAAATTAAATCATTATATGTTAAATTCTTGATTCTCAACGGTCTCCATTGTTTCTTATCAGTAGAAATCAGTTTCTAACAACTTACTATTAAGTTTCTTCTTTTCTCTGCCATATCAACTTCTCAAAAAAGCAATTTGATGGGAACAACCACTAATGACGATGAAAATAATCAAGTCAGGTTTTTACTTGTTTCTAATGACACATGACAATACCTTCCCAAGATATCCCCAAGCAACTGCTAGAGATACATTCAATTGCAATGCTCTGATCAAAGCATGTTGATTTAGTGCATTATGATCAGACAAACACCCCAATGCCAGCCAGAACTCATAACTATCACCTTCAAGTAGCAAGGCTCCCATAGACATCTTCTCTGCCAATTGCCTGCTAAAACAACTAAGTTGAGGGGAGCACAACAGTCAAGAACGTCATTAAAAAGAATTAGATTGCATACAACATACCATGCATTTATGTCTTGCTTGTAATTTTTGTCCAATGACGTGATAAGATCAGAAGTCACAGCAATGTCAGCATAGATGTTTGCTTGCCAGGGAGACAAGTGCAATGCTCGTTGATATGAAAACCTTGCATGTTTTGCAGCCAAAAAGCAGGTCCTCCTCCAAGAAATGATAGAAGCAGTGAAAGCTTCCTTATTAGCTTCCAATTCTTGGACATCCTCAACCCAAGGATAGCATCTAGCATATGCAAGCTACCACAGACCAAAATAAAATAGCATTGAATAATACATGAGCAGAGAAGAAAAATCCATGTCATCATACATTTTGACAAGTATTTAATGCACCACTGCAACAAATAATACCTAAAAATAGAAGGAAAAAACGATGAAAACTTTTAAAGACTAAAAAGGTAAATCATACCTGAATATCAGCATGTAGTTTCCAAATACATGTGATATTTCTTAAAAAATAAGCACTTGCCCTTGCAATCTCAGATGCTTCCTGCAGTCAGTTCAATGATGTTTCCTAAATGTTGCCAAATGGAAGTGTGTCTAACATAATAAGAAACAAAATAAAAATCATCAAAAACAAAAGTATGAAGAGAAAAACCTCTAACAGTGAAGCCCCCCATCGATACGCTCCTAGGTTAATGCAATCTTTTGCCAAACCAAGCAGCCCCAAAGCAAGTCCATATTGTGCAGGCACACACCGTGGTGAAATCTCCAAAGCTTGTCGAAATTGTTCAACTCCCTTCATGTAGAAAGGCTCACAATTTAGACATATCTTTAATAAATAGAAACAGCTGAACACTAATCAAACAACTTCATCATACATTTGTTAGATACAGTACACTTTCAGATTTTTCAAGTATGGATTTAGAGACAGTAATTTATATCGCCTTATGCACTTCCTAGGTGCTCTAATTTGATAAAACTATAAAAGAACTAAACATAAGTCCTGCCATAACCAGTAGAAAACACTTCCTGTAGCGAGGTGATAAGACTATACTAAATTCAAATTTCAAAGACCCAGATAATGCTAACTAAAGGCCCACAATCCATCCATTAGTTTGTATTGGAGGATAAAATTGTACAACTGAAGAACTTCAGCTTACAATACCTATATATACTGCCGAAGCTCAACCAAGTGAGAAGTCAGTTATAACTGTCTGACAATGACAGTTATAACTGACTATAACAGAAAAGCAGAAAATTGGCAAGGCAAAAACAACAGGTATCGAGAAGAGTTATTCTCTCACAAGAAGTTTAGCTATTTTTCAATCCAGAAAATAAGATTGTATTAAACTATTTATATGAGAATTCAGCAGCAGGAGAACACAGTTTTGATCTACATTTTTCAGAGTCTAACACCCCTTTGATACAATGTTGAAATTATAGGGTTTAGATAAGTAAGGAATGAAAAAGAGGAATAAGCTACAATGAACTATATGAGATTTGAATGATATGATGTGTGTAAGTACTTAGTAATACCCATTTAGTATTTATACTAATAATTGGGGAATGCGGAGTATTCATTAAACTTTAAAAGCTAGCTAGTTAGGTAAGATTAAGAATGCACGATTGTCGTCAAGCTTTTCAGCTATTGGATAAGAGAATTGCACCAGTGCTGCCAGAGGAAGTAGGGATGATGAAGGAGAAGAAGGATTGACAGCTATACGGGTGCAAATGTTGGTTGCCTTGGCATAAAGCAGCAGAGGTTGTGATGCGAGCGATTCAGATCACAGAGGTGGTAAGGTGCATGTTCTGACAGAGATGTTGAATTAGGTGGTGTTGGTGGTGGTGTAGGATCAGACACCATTGTTGAGGTTTCTTAAGCTCCAGATACCATATAAGTGTTTGAGTATTGAGTGAAAAGGAGAGAAAGAGAAATAGATTTCTGAAGTTGTAACATAATTCTATTCTATTTAACATTCTGTGATCGGTTCCATCTTGTACCCTTTTAAACTAGTTTGAAAGTTGCCAAACACCCCATCAGGCCAATTACTAGTATAGTACCACAATTTACCATCATTGCATCAACCACTGAGAACAACAATTCTGGATGAGAAAGGCATCGGGATAACAACTAATGATAAGCAAAGTGTAAAGTGTACCTTGCTAAATGAACCAAGAGTCATAGAGATATTTCCACTTTCCACCAAAGCAAATACCATTGTATCATCCAACTCAATTGCACGGCCATAAGACTGATGAAGAACCCATAACCCATAAGTAAAACAGCAATTGAGAGATCAAACGTCCAGAAGATATAAAAGGGATCCAAGCAAAGGAGGTACCTTTATAGCTGCAGTAAACCTGCCCAGTCGCTGATAAGCAAGCCCCAAAGCCTAACAAAATTTAAATATTTATAAAGAAAAATATATGGAAAGGCAAATTCAATGGAAGGAAAGAGAGTAGAAAATTACTTCCCACAAATCAGCACATGTAGGATAGCCTCTAAGGGCATGTTGAAGACTCAGAACAGCTTCAGACCATTTCTTTTGATGAACCTGTTAAGTTAACGAATAAAAATCAATAAATGGCAGGTGTCAACCCTGTTTAAATAAAGAGAGATTTGTTGAGGTCCTGAGGATATAGACAGATGTCAAAATAATTTCAAATTGAAAGTTAAATTGGTTGATCTTTTTTTACATGAAAATTCTGTATAATGCAGTTGTAATGCAAGTCTACAAAGTGCACTAGAAACGGGTGTGATCTACAGAAAAGGTGAAAGTGTGATTCTGCCTTAATAAATTCTAAAAAAAGAAGAAGAAATTGAAAGAAAAAACCTGCAGGAAACCCAATCTTCGGAAAGCCCAGAAAGCCCTCGGTGACATTTCAGAAGCTTCCCGGCATACCACCACCTCCAAACTCTCCTTTCCTCCTTGGTCAAGTAAATTGCACAGAGCTTCCTGGTATGAAAGAGAGAGGGGGGGGGGGGGGGATCAGAGTTAAGTGAAACAGAGCAAAATTACCATTTCATGTTTCCATGATGTGAAGGTAATCATTGAACTTTAAAATGGAACAGAGGAGAAAATACAATGCTTACCCCAGACTCGGAATCATCGGGATTGAGAACAACAGCTCGTTGGTAACACTTAATAGCTCTCTGAGTATCAAGGGAAACGCCTCCATAATAATGGCCCAGATATTTGAAGGAGTCTCCATTCTTAGGGTTTAATTTGGCCGATAGAATAAAATGTTGAGCAGCTTTTTCCTTCGCTTCTCCTCCTTTTTCCCAGAAGAACACGCCCTAAATGAAATCATAGTGTAGTTTATTAGGAATGAATAACTCGAAAGTGCGGCAGCGGGAATAAATTAAGAACGAAAGCATACAATATCAAAATGTATCGAGGCGTCATCTGAGGAATCCTGCAAGCGTCGGAAGAGATGTTCCGCCCCTTCTTCTTCCTCCTGAGGGAACAAAAGAAATTTAGATGATGATTGATGGAAGAAGCCCTGAAAATAGGTTTAAGGAAATACAAAAGCTAAGAACCTACTCTGTCTGTCCGGGAGTCCATGGGGTCGTTGGCACACTGATGCTCGATAAGCAGGACTGCAACGGGCAACAGCACCGTTTACATCAAGGCTTAACTTGTAAATTTCAAAAAATGACCAAAAGCATTTAGAAAACATAAATTAAAGGAGCAAAATAAAAAATTTCAAATTTAAAGTATGAAAACCAAACAATTGTGAATTTTAATAAACTACCATCAAACTTTCTAAAATAATTAAATTTATAAATTAGCTACTAAATTTTTATTTTATTTTAAAAAATAAACAACTAAAAAAATATAATCTCTCCAACTTCTTTGATATGAAAAGATATAAAATGCATTATTACACAATTTGGACAGTGCCAACATATAATCTTGATTGAACAATCGAAAATATTGACCGAATAGAAAGGTTGTGATGGAAATACGAGCGAGAGGCAAAACAACTATATTTTTTGGATTGACAGGAAGAGGCAAAACAACCGAAGGAAAAGGAGTCATTATCCATTGTGATTGAAAATAATTAGTGAATTAAAATTATTATCGTTATTAAATGATTAAATTGAATGAAGATAATAGTACTAATAATAATAAGAGAGTGAAAGTTGTTGTTGTTCATGATTCCATATCCATTATTTCATTTATTTGGTGGTTTTTAATTTTTTAAATAAAAATATACTCGTGGTTTTTAGCCACCACTATGTTAACTCAACTATTCTCAAATTTAAAACATTGACGGATATTAAATTTCTAACGAAAAATTTAAAAAATGATCAAAATGATACATTTCAAAAACATAAAAGATCATGATGAAAATTTTAAAATATAATGTACCAAAACAAAATAATTGTGAAACATAATAGATAAAAACTGACATTAAACCATTTTAAAATTTAAAAGTTAATGAGACACTAACGTTTCTAACGCAAAATTGAAAAATAACCAAAATGATTCATTTTGAAAACATAAAAGACCAAAATGAAACTTTTAAAACTTAATGTACCAAAACGAAACAATTATGAAACATAATGGACCAAAAATTACATTAAGTCTCACGTGAATAAAAACATATTCGTTCGCATTTCACCTCACGTCCTTGTTATTAAATTTTAAATATGTTTAAATATATTTTTCATTCATGCAATTTAGTGTTTTTTATTTTTTATCCATGCAAAATAAAATATTGTCCCAGTCTTTGTGAATTACATTTGTTTTGCTTTTATTCTTTAGCGTTAGTCTTTATTACAAATAGACTAATGATGTCATAATATCACATCAATATGGGGTGTCATGTCATCATTAACTTGAAGGACGAAAATAAAAATATATATAACTTACACAGGCTAAAACCAAAAAATGATATATTTGCATGGATGAAAAAATATTTAAGGTTTTAATTAAATAAAGGTTTTAATATTATTTTATTTACATCTCAATCTCTATATCTTGTCTACCTTCAAAACTCTTTTTCCTATCCATTTTTACTCTCATATCTTCCTTTAAGCTCCCGTCTTCACTATCTTGCACCCACCCTTCAGGAAGATATGGTGGTAGTGATAGTAATAGTAAATGTGACAATGACGATGGTGGTGGTGGCAGCAGCAATTAAAAAGTGGTGTTGTTGATCGTGACAAAGATAATAGTGATTGTGGCGAAAGCGATAATAGTAAATGTAGTAATGGCGACTATGACAATGTCAACAATAATAATAGCGATGGTGGTGACTCCAACATCCAAAAATAAATAAATATAGATATTCAAAAGGTATATATTTGACAAGATTAGAAAACATATATATATAGTTTAGATAAGATAAGATATTTGTTTTTTCTTCTATTTTAAACATATTAATAATAAGATAAGATAAGATGTCACCAAATAATAGATAATTAAGTTACTAGAAATTAGTATAAATAGATATTAGAGACTATTTTTTTAGGTTTTGTTATTTTGGATCCCTTATTGTTAAAAAAATGCTTTGAAACATGCTTATTGATTGAAAAAAATGAGCAATCAAAGCTACCAACTCCACTCACCACAAAGAGCACAAACCATGTCATGAATCACTCACAACAAATAAAATGAACCTGCCAAAGATATTTACCATGTCATGACATTTACCCTGAACTTGATATTTGCCATATATTTGCATGAACCTTGGTGTTAATATGGTGGAAGCTATTTGGAACTTGATTTATGGTCCAACAAGAGTCAAGAGAAGTTGAAATCCACATGATTCATTCTATGACAAAGTTAAAGGAAAATTATGCATGGATATGCTTGTGAGACTACTAAGTTGTACATTGAAGGTGAAAAAATAAAAACTACGATGCAACCTTTGTTTGTATAAATGTGTCAATGGTTGTAAAAATGGGTTTGGGGGCTGCCAAAGACAACTATGATGTAAATTTTCAAATTAAATTAATGAAGTTATGTTGCTTTCAAAGTACTTTGATTCTTCTACTCCTTTATTTGCTTTATTGAATTAGTTTTGAGTAAGGAAAAATGCATTAAAGTATTGCTCTTCATATTACAGTAAATTGATATTATAATTTTCAAGATATTAATTGACCACATGGCGCTAAATTGATAGTTTCACTTTAAAAAAATCCATATCTAGAAAAGATTTCCTATGTACTCAAAAGAAGTACAACTCCAAAAAAGGATTTTTTTTCACATATTTATGGATCTGTCAATGTTGTCATATCCTAATCAAGTAGTACCTATAATTAGAAAGACACAAGTTAGTTATATATATATATATATATATATATAGAGAGAGAGAGAGAGAGAGACTAACACAAGTTAATGTTTTATTAAAACTTATCATCAATAATCTAGTAAAACTAGTGACACCCAATTAGCTTAAAGTGTCATTAGTTTCCTACAAAAAAGACAAAAACATTTAATTACTAAAACTTCTTCAGTTCATTCATATATTGAAATTCATATTAGTTTACCAATAATGATTGATTGAACGCATCATTATGCCATGTAGGTGCATCTTTAGTGGACACCTCATATTACACTTGACTGTGTAAAGTACTATAATCGTCACTTTTTCTTCCTTTGATAGGTTGGTGTTCTACCTTTCTTTTATTACCTTCATTGCTCTACATGGAAAAAAAAATAAAGAAAGGTAAATTTATGTAATTGACTAAAGTTAATCATAAAAATTCATTATTTAATAATACCATTGAAGCACTTGAGCCACCACTTTTTTTTTTTTTTGTGTAAATTGCTGCCAAACTTTTCATACGCTTCGAGCCCTTTTTGCCTTATCTCTTTTTTGAACCCCTTTACTTGTGTTGAATCGCTATAGTTGTTTGCAATCTCTTTAATTTTGCTAATAAACTAATTTTCTTGAACATCACTCATTTGATTATTTTGAAACACTAACAGTTGCCAATCCAATTCATCTACAATTTCTCCAAGAAACATGAATGATTGTTGACTTCTACATGCTTCACTGGTCATCCTAATAATGCAAGGACAAATATATTTGTTGTACTGTGTTAGGAAAAAATCAACACTTTGTACCACATCAACACCAATAAAGCCCCATGTCTTGGCTAATTTTGTCTACCTCTTCAAGATATAATGCTCAAACACCGATTTGACATTGATTTGGATAAAGACTCTCAAACAATGACAACAAATTATGCCAAAGTTCTCAAACTTATGACAAGATCCAGAAATCGATTTCTTCCCAAATCAAAAGATCTCCTAAATCCATTGTCATGGAAATCACATAATCAACTAAAGATTATTGTTTATCCATGCTCTTCACACTACATGCTTCAGACAACTCATACTTATGTTGGAACTTATAAAAAATAAATGGAGTGTAAAGTTTAAACATTTGTTGCAAGATATCAGAATGTGTTATTTAGTCTTAAATTTTTTTGGTGTGCTTCCTATTTGCACTTCCATCCTTTATATCGCTCTGTGTCTACAAAATCCTCAAAATTCTTAAAAAACTTAATATTATCCAAGTTCACATTCATATAACTTTTAATGTGTGCATTGATACTTTCACTTAGTGGAGTGCTTCTCATTCCTAAAGTCAAAGCCTTCTTCATGTAACAATGTGCCCATTTTTTCTTCAAAGTGTACACTCTTTGCAACCAAGTGTTTTTCTTCACACGATACTTTATGAGAGTTCTCCAACCTTCTTCAAATTGTTCTTCATCTTCATAGTCATACTTGTACTTATTAAAGTCATGTAGAAAATGAAAATCACCTTTCATTAAATTGACTAAGTGCTCCATGCCATTTTGATTCAAGTACCATGTACATAGGTCAGGTAAGCTCCAAGCATAACCTCAAGTAGTGCTTTTGCCATTGCTTGGTTTTGATCAGTAAAAACTGTTTGAGTCATTTTTTGCTTATGTGCCTCAAAAAAAGTCTCAAAAAACCATTTGTACGACTATGCTATTTCACCATATAATAATGCAGCTCCAAATATAACTACTTTACGATGATGGTTAAATCCCACGAATTTGCTAGTGGTTTATGTGAACTATTTGTGCAATGTGTTGAATCAAGTGAAACCACATAACAATATCCATAACCAATAAGCAACATTGCATTTGCCCACGACACGGTAGTGATTTGATCTTCAACATCTATTTGATAAGCATGGAAAAAGTTGGTTTTCAACCAACTTGTTTTGAAAGTACTGCAATAAATATCCAACTCCTCCATGTACCAAACTCCTCTGTCTTTTCTTTTGGAGATAATTTCTTTGATCAAGGTGAGCATATCCCAATTTATTTCTACCTTCCACTTCTTTATTCATCAAGTCAAATGACTTTCTTTTTTGTAGGTCAACATCATTTGCTTGGTCAATTTGTTGGCATTGAATTTTTGAAACATGTTGTTTGGATGACAACGTATGAGTTGTTTCTTTTAAATGTAAATCGTGATTATGTTATTCCACAAAATCATGTACCATCAATTTCCCATTCATGTTCTTCAATCCCAATATAACTTGACAATTTGTTTTAGTCTCCTTTCTTGTATTAATTGTTTTATAATCTCATTTGTCTGACTTTCGCAAGCCTTCTTTGCAACAAGCAAACCTACAAGAAGTAATTGAGCCATCACTTTTCTTCTTGTGTGCATACCTTTTTCTCATTCCAAATTCAACTTTTTCACCATAATCAACCCAAAACTTCCAAACATTCTCAATGCCGTAAAAAATCATACCCAACTTTGGTTTCCAATCTTCTTGCATTTTGTATTGATAATCTTATTTAAAAAAAAAAAGAATAAATATATATTATTAAAATAAACAAATTTATAGAAACAAAGCGTTTTTTCAATAAACAATACCTAAATCAATAAACCTCATTTATACTTGTAATAATAATACTAAGCAAATTATTTTAAAAAAATTTACTTACAGAATTTTTGCCACTACCACTCGTAATTTGTAATTTGTTGAATGATACTTAAGCTTTAAGGTGCCTAAACAAAATTAGTGAGTTTGTCGCTGCCATGTGTTTTATGAAGTGATCCTGGTGTTGAGAATAGGTGAAATGAAGTGTATCTAAAAAAAGGTGAAATGAAATGGTAAATGTGTTTTCCAAGTTTGTTGTGCAAGTGAAAGTGAATGATGCAAAAAATTAGGTTTTTATAATCTTTTTAGTCTTAATTTCTACCAATTTTTCTGCATTATCCAATGAATAAAAGCACAACACATTTTTTTTTACTGTGATGCCAACATTTGGTTGAATACAACTTTTTATTAGCACCATTAGATATAACCAAATCCAAGGATTGATATTGTTGAGAGAGCAGGAGAGAAGGAATGTTGGAGAGTAGCTGCTTCTTTTTTTGAAGCTAATCAGGTTAACAAATTATATACAACATGTCTTGCACAAGATAGTTACTTATACACATCCAGACCCATTTTAACCTTCTTGATTTTCGTAGTAATAATATTTATATGAAAATATATTTTTGAAATAATACAATCACTTGCAAGACAATACTTTTTCGACAAACATTGAAAATTTAAACAAAGATAACGTGCAAGGCATGTTGTATATAAATATAAATACCAATGAAAGAGTAAAATATATTTTTGGTTCCTCCAAAATTTTCAAAGTTTAGTTTAAGTCTCTTTTTTTTTTTTGTTCATTTCTTGCTCCTTCAATTTTGAAATGTCCATTTTAATTTAAAAGGACTCAAAGTGGTACATTTAATTTTTTAAAGAGACGAAAAATGGTCAAAAACTTTTAGAAAGATTACAATTGAACTTTGTAATTTTAGGTTAAAATACAACTTTGATTTCCCTATTTTGTCCAAATTATAATTTTGGTCTCATTTAAAATAAATTAATTTAGTCCTCCAATTTTTTAAAATTTACAAATTTGATAAAATCTTTAATTTTCACTTATTTATTTATTTTTTATTCATATTTTAATTAATTAAATTATTTTTTATGGTGTCTTAATTGTACATGTTAGAACTAGGTCCAATTAGACCAAAATAAAAATGTAAAAAAATTACCAAAATTATTGATCTTTGAAAATTGGAGACTAAATGTCTATAATTTAATTAGGAGACCAAAATTACATTTGAATAAAATAAGAGGATTAAAATTATATTTAATCTAAGTTTTAGAGACCAAAACATATTTTATTCAAACAAGCATAAATAATAAAATATAAATATGCCTTAAATATGTTTTATGTCTGATTTTTTTGGTCTCTAATATTGTTTTTTCATTTTTGATAAATTAAAAATATTTTTTTCCTATTTTTTTAGATAGCACTTTAAATAATAAATTAAAGTGATTTAGATAATATTTTAGAGATAAAATAAAAATAAAATTGGATCATTTTAACAAAAAATTGTAAATAATTATAGGAGACTTGAAATGGCTTTTTTAAAAGATAGGGTAAATATACCTGTTACAACTTTAAATTTTTTAGGATTTTTATTAAAATCATATGTATATTTACAACTTCTAACTTTTTTCCTTTCTTCTTAGAAGTCATAAGTTCCACTACTACTTCTGTTTTTTTCTCCTTTTTTCCCCCTTTTTATATGGAAACCTATTTTTTTTTTTTTGCTTTTTTATGCGATTTTGTATCTTTTTTTTGCTTTTTAAGTGATAATTTAATTAAGTAAGAAGAGTAGTTAAGTTGTATTTCATTAAAAGTGTAATGAATATGAAATGAATATTATAAAGTAAATAAAAATAGAAATAATATTAGTCATTATTTTTTCTTGAATGAACACTTACGACGATTATGTTCTTCAGTGACTTTTTTGACAAATAAGAGGTAAAAAAATAGTTACCATTTAGAGGTATTTTTAAAAAATATTCCAAATAGGATTAAGTCGTAAAAATATAAAAAATTAATTAAATAAGTAAATATAAAAATTATTTTTAACATAAATTACTAAAACATTAAATAAAATGACATAAAAAATACATACAAACTATTAAATGATATTACAAAAATTAAAATTTCTTATATTTTTAAATAATTAAATTACCACTTAAAAAGCAAAAAAAATACAAAAATCATATAAAAAAAGCAAAAATAAGAAACATAAATCATATAAAAAACAAAAAAAAAACAGAAATTGTATAAAAAAGCAAAAAAAAAAAAAACAAGAATCGCATTGAAACTTACTACTTCTAAGAAGAAATAAAGAAAGAAAAGTAAGAATTCGTAAGTATATTTACGTCTTGAAAGTACACTTACGATTTTAGTAAAAAAGTCCAAAAAATTAAAGTAATAACAGGTGGTGTACGATATCTAAAAACAGAAGTAGTATACGACTTACCCATTCAATAATATTTTTAATAAATATCCCAAATGATAATTAATTTTGTTTTTTTACCCCTTCTTTTGTCAAAAAAGCCGACTCCGAATTTACTCCGCTTCAAATCCTCTACTCTACAGTCTACTGCGCTGTGACACTATCAGATATCAATTTCAGAGGCGGAGCCTGGAGGCTGGAGCTGCTTCAAGTCTTCAACTATCTGAATTTCTGAACTCATCCATTCGTTAGCGCAGCTAGAACGAAAGTGAGATTTCTCCCTGTCAACTCGCTCCCTGTCTTGGTTTTTTCTCCGATCTACATTTCTCTTGGTTTTTCTCTGAGACTGTGGAGACCAGTGATTACTTTTTCTCTGGTTACCAAGCACTATATTTGAAACTGGCTAATCTTTTGAAACATTCGGTGTTTTCTCTTCTGTCTTTGGTTTCATTTTGCAGTTTAGTTTCGGGTTGAATGGCATTTAGCCCTTTTCAGATCTTATTTCCTTTCTTCGTCCCAGATATCCGGATGCTGCTAAGTGAAAACTTCATTTTCTGTTTTTTTTTTTTTTTTAATATTTTCTCCGTGTTAGCTCACAATACGGGTCTGAACTCTTGAGCATCCTTTTGGAATTTCGTAGTTGAGTATATATTGTGGTAGTTCAATTTGCAGTAAGATACAACGATGATGTACATATTTGGGAATTGCTCCAATTTAAATCATCATTTAACCTTGGCAACCAAACATGTTTGTCTAATTTGTCTGCCCAGTTTTGAACTGAGGTTTGAGGGTTCTAGATGAAGCCTCAATTTGTAATTATAAAGGCTAGTTAATTTGTATTTATTCCGTCTGGTGTTCAGCAATCAAGAAAACAATTTGTTGGCCACTTTGGTTATTATGGATCAGTGCATGATCTCTGCATTTCCTTATGATCTTAGATAATTAAATACTCAATGCTTGTGCTTGATAATTACTGAATTTTTTCCTTGTCTATACTATTATTATGCCCTTGATTAACATTATTTGTGGTAATTTATAGATTGAGTAATGGAAAGTGGAGGGAACTCCCTTCCATCAGGATCAGATGGTGTAAAGAGAAAGGTTTCATATTTCTATGATCCAGAGGTTGGAAACTATTATTATGGGCAGGGACACCCAATGAAACCACATAGGATTCGAATGACACATGCTCTTTTAGCCCATTATGGATTGCTTCAACACATGCAGGTCCTGAAGCCTACGGCTGCTAAAGATAGGGACCTTTGCAAGTTCCATGCTGATGATTATGTGGCCTTTCTGAGAGGCATCACCCCTGAAACGCAGCAAGATCAATTGAGACAGCTGAAGAGGTTTAATGTTGGTGAAGACTGCCCTGTATTTGATGGTCTTTACTCTTTCTGCCAGACATATGCAGGAGGTTCTGTTGGTGGTGCTCTAAAGTTGAACCATGGAGTATGTGATATTGCAATAAATTGGGCTGGTGGTCTACATCATGCAAAGAAGTGTGAGGCTTCTGGGTTTTGCTATGTTAATGACATTGTGCTGGCTATTTTGGAACTTCTCAAAATACATGAGGTTTCCCAAATTTAATTCTCCAAACTATCTTATTGATGCATGGCTGTTCTCATTTTAATTTAGATTGAATTTATTTTTTACATGATCAACATCTGCAAAGTTCCATAACATCCAAATTGTAAGTGTATTTTAGAAGAAAGAGGGATAAGTGAGTATGTGCTAGAGAACAGTGGTAATGCGGACGGGTTATAATAGCTAGTGGTTAGTGGTAGTTAAGTATATAAATACTGTTACACTCTTGAGTCTTGAGTAGGGATTCTTTTTGGCTTCTTGGCTCACTTGGCTGTTTTTGTTGTGACTCATTCATGTACTGCATTGTGGTTTACTATTTTGCTTTATTATGGTGTTGAAATGTTGAATTATTATATTATTTATTAGGTATTTTATTATTATTTTATATGAAGTAGACTCTTACGAGTTTATGAGTCAAGTTTACAGAGCTTCCACGAGTCTATGTAGACTCTCGAGTTTGACAACCCATCATCACTAATAGGGCCACAACATTTGGGCTTTGCCATGAAGAGTGATGGGTCATTACCAGGGGCTGGATTAATGTCTTGGCTAAGCTTCCCATGTCAGAACCGCCAGACCTGGGTGTTTAGACAATGGCTGATGTTAGTCTGGAATTAGAAATGGGAATGAAGATTGATGTTTCACCTCAATTCCAGAACCACAACAAGCACCAGACCAGGCAGGAGGTAGAACTGAGGTGGAGCTATTGGGCACAACCCTATTAGAGTAGTCTTAATCTTTAAGTGACTGTAGCTCTTTTGTTTATGTTTAGTCTTTGTCTAACTCTAGTTAGTTAGTAACCACTGTAGTTAGTGTATTATAGACTCTATATATAGAGTGCTCTATTATTGTAATAGTTGAAAAAATTAATTTTCAGATTAATAAGAAATACAGTTTCCTTTCTCTCTCAAAATTCTATGAAGCCCAAAAGTAGGTCAGCCTAGTTACGTAAGTAAAGGGAGGCCAAGTCCTGCAACTCTGAATGATTTTGACCCAGGACGATGCTATGATAAGTGGCTACTACTTGCAATGGGCCCATTTGTGTTTGACCCAGGAGGCATTGAAGCTATTTTGAGACTACACAGATTGGTCTGGCTCGATCATCATGCTTCAACCAATGGGACCCTGATAGGAGTTTTATGGCTACACTAGTTCTGCACATTAGTGGAGAAACCTATTGGCAGCAGAGCAGTGTTAAAAAACGCAGCAGATAGTGTAAGAACTCTTGTTTTCAGCAACTACAAATGGTTCACCTTGAGGACAAGGTAAAATTTAGGGGGGAGTTTAGTTAGGTAGCCCCATTAGTAGTAGTTACAACAGCTTGTCAGTTACCTATCTGTTAGTTATATTAGTGAGTTAGTTGGTTATGAGAGATGGTTTCGTTAAGGCGTGTTACCTATAAATAAGAAGGGGTGTTGAGAGGGAGGGATGTCTTGTCATTTTGCAAGAGGATTGGGGCCTTTGGGCATTGGGGAGGTGCAGACCCTCAAAATTCTGCAAGTTTAAACAGTTTTCTTTCTGAAATTATGTAGTCCATTTATTATTCTTTACTGATTCCTTGCACTGTCCTTCAGAGGAAGTTACATGGGAGGATGTTTAGGTGATCCATGGGCAGTTTCCTAACCTGAACCTCGAGGACAAGGTTCAGAAAACAAGGGGAGATATTGTTAGGACTTAGGAAACAAGTGGTTCCTGAATTAAAACTGTATTTTGTTAGAAAGTGGAATAAGTGAGTACATGCTAGAAAAACAATGGTTATGCGAGATGGATTATAATTGCTAGTAGATAGTGGTAGTTACTAAGGGAAACATATAAATACTGTTACTCTCGTAAATAGATATTTTGTAATAAACTGTAATAAACTCTTCCCTTGGCAGAGAAATACCATTGATTATTTCTTTGATTTCTTTCTCTTTCTTTCTCCTTTATCTCTTAATATTTCCTTTAAATCTTTGGAGACCTATCAGCATTCATGTAATTAATACTTGTTCCATGTAGTATACTTTTTGGTTATCATTAATTAATAATTCATTTTTGAGAAATGTTATTTGTACATTTTTTGTGTCTATCTCTCTCCTCCACAACATTTATTACATGTAATAATGATGGAGAGAGATAGACACAAAAATTAATGTTGTAGAAATTGATGTATGAATTGTTGTAAATGTATCATATCTCTTCAATTAGGGGTTCCCTTTTCTGATATTCCCCTGTACATTAATATGCACTTAACCTAATATTTTTGTATTTAGAATCTTGTTTTTAACATTGACCTATTAATAGTTGATTAGTACCTCTGTTAAAAGATCTAAAATGAAACGTTTTTTGGGTTTCTCCTAGTTTTTTTTTTGATCGGCAAAGATATGACATATATATATATATATATATATATATATATATGATAGGAAAAAAGTACAAGTTGTACTACAACATAAAAGGTCAGACCACAAGCATGACAGAGTTATGGCAGCCTAATACAAGGAAATTACCCAAATTAATGGTTTAAGATTTTTGGTGAATTGGTTCCTTCACTATGCTTAATAGATATTATTAGATAATTAACTAGTAGCTCTTTTTCTTTTAATGAATTGTAATTGCTAGCTATTTTCAACTCTTAAAGTAGTGTGTGTTGCAGGCTTGTGCTGTGGTGTTCTCAGAAACCTAGAGATGATTTCAAACTAACTAGGCAATTGTTTATGATGTTTTCTTTCCATATTGCTTATTTCAACAAACTGATTAGTATTTTACTATTTTTTCTTAACAAGATCCGAGTTTAGAGAACATATCCTACTTCTTTGTCCACATTTGATGTGAATTTTTTTTCCCTGTCTTTGAGGGTGACACTTAAACAAGCTTCCCTTCTGTTTTTGAAGGGGATTTAATGTGCACTTTTCTTTTACTTTAATGAGGCAGATTGATTATTGCCTTGATATGGCTGGTTACATTATAACTTGTTTTAAGATGTGGGTTTTGAGAGACATTGCCTTCTACAATTCTGTTAACATTAAATGTTTTATATTAAATATTTTGTCAGGAGTGCTCTGTCATTGTAATCTACTTTCTCTTTATTATTGTGCAGCGTGTTCTATATGTGGACATTGATATCCACCATGGTGATGGTGTAGAGGAGGCCTTTTACACCACTGATAGGGTCATGACTGTTTCGTTTCATAAGTTTGGGGATTACTTTCCTGGAACAGGTGATATTCGTGATATTGGATATGGTAAAGGGAAATATTATTCACTAAATGTTCCCTTGGATGATGGAA
>PYAF01005490.1:1334180-1364141 GCA_007407185.1 Glycine tomentella
TTCGTGATATTGGATATGGTAAAGGGAAATATTATTCACTAAATGTTCCCTTGGATGATGGAATTGATGATGAGAGCTATCAGTCCTTGTTTAAGCCAATAATGGGAAAGGTTATGGAGATTTTTAGGCCCGGTGCTGTTGTATTACAATGTGGTGCTGACTCTTTATCTGGGGACAGATTAGGTTGTTTCAATCTTTCCATAAAAGGTCATGCAGAGTGTGTCAGATATATGAGATCTTTTAATGTTCCCCTTCTATTGCTCGGGGGAGGTGGCTATACAATAAGAAATGTGGCACGTTGTTGGTGTTTTGAGGTAATGTGTTGTGTGATCATTCATGTACTTTTCCTAGTTGGATTATCTTATCATTTATTGTGTCTGTCTCCCTTCAAAGGGTGAAGAACATTGATGCCATATAATTAAGTTCTTAGTAATAATTTGAGTGATCTCTGCAACGGACATAGATACAGGCACTAAACCACTAAAATATCAATGAAGATATAACAATAGTTCAACGCATACACTTTTTCAATAGTGTAAATAATGCCCTACGGTGCACAAACTCAAAGCAAACATATAGTTGTATAGCATAATTTAAAAAAAGCTACTGAAAACATCTAACAGAGCAAAGAATTAAAAATGGAGGCATGCCTTCCAATTTTTTTTTGGCTTTTAGCTGTCCTATTGAAATGTAATATATGGGAATCAGTATCTTCACTATGGAGTGTTGATTTAATCTGTATACCTGATATTTGTGCCAAGTGAAAATATTCTATTGTTAAGCAAAAAGGGTTCTCTGATTATCAAATTTCTATTGATTGTTGATCAGACAAGCGTTGCTCTTGGGATTGAACTAGATGATAAGATGCCTCAACATGAGTATTATGAATATTTTGGTCCTGACTATACTCTTCATGTTGCTCCAAGTAACATGGAAAACAAGAACTCCGGACATTTATTGGATGAAATGAGAGCAAAACTTCTTGATAATTTATCTAGGCTTCAACATGCACCAAGTGTCGCATTCCAGGAACGGCCACCTGATGCAGAGCTTCTAGAGGTTGGTTTTGCATCTACTGACCAATACAATACACTTTTTTTTTTCCAACTCTTGTTATATCGTCTCTTAATCATTTATTGAAGAAGTTGCCACCTTCCCTCATAGATATGTGTTGAAAAGTATTTGAATATCCTTGGGCATAAAAATATTATTGAGTAGCATATCATGGTGTAAACTCTGCTACCATGTTCAGGAAATAAATATATTTCTCTCAATGATGATCTTGAAGGAGAAAAAAGTAAAAATCATTCCATTATTTAGATTTATTTCATCCTAGTGGAGTTACTACATTTAACTTTGTCTAATATCCAAACTGTCAATGTTGCATTTGAAATGGAAAAATCTTCTGGTTTTTTTTTTTTTTAAGATTTTTATGTTAGGCAGCTTATTGGCAAAAATCCATCTTGTCAAACTGCAGTTAGAAACTTGGCCACACTATAAACGTGTTTTAGAAAGGCAATTATCACGACTCATTGAAATCTTGCTAGTGCATTGTATATTATATAACTGAAGTTTAAAAAATCCCTGTGTTCATTAACATTTTTTTTGATCGGCAAAGATAATATAATATAATATATATATATATATATATATATATGATAAGAAGTACAAGAAGTACTAAAAGAAAAAAGATGCCAGCAGTAGGCTAACAAAGCTTTGGCAGCCTAATACATGACTGTGTTCATTAACATGTAAGAGCATTATCAAATGATCCGTTTTATTTTTACTTATAGTTAGATTTGATTTTCTCATTTACCATCATTGAATGAGCTCAGTTCTCGAGCAAAACTGAGAATTACTTGCCACTTTTCATTAGAGAGATGAAGATCAAGATGATAGAGATGAAAGATGGGATCCTGATTCTGACAGGGAGGTTGACGATGACAGGTATGTTTTTGTGCTTTTGCAGTGCATCTTGACATTGTCTTTTGAGGCTCTTAACAGATCTGTTTTTACAGCAATCCTGTTCGCAGAAGGGTGAAAAGTGAATGCGTTGAAGCTGAGGATAAAGATATAGTATGTCCCGCAACCTGTTTTCTTTGCCCCTGTAACAGTAGAAAATATGTTTCCGATAATCATCCAAATATTATTGAAACGAAATATACTAAGCATCAGAATAAGTAATGAGTACAATATAGTGAATTTAATGAGAATTATATTTCATTTCAATTCTTTGCTGATGACTTGCACTGAAATTTAGAATTTACAGCCAGGAGAAGGATTTGTCCAACATCTTGTGACACGTGTTGTTTCTAACAAATTAAAAGATATATTTGATAAAATCCTCAATGTTATCAAAATGAGCTGTATCCTTTTGTTTATTTATTTATTTTCCTAGTGATTGGGCTCAGGTTGTTAACTTGTATTGTCTCCTTATTCAAATTGCTAAATGATGTGCTTGTACAGTGATTTGTCTAGTTTCACAATTTTAAGATGAATTAATTCCTTTTAGGTTGACAAATTAAGAACATATATTAAATTTCAGGAAAGTTATCATAAACATCTAGATTGTGGAAGAGATTTTCTTACGCCTTTCAATGAGATTTCATGCTCCAAGGTTGAATGTTTTTGCCTTCATAAACTAAACTTTCTCGTTTATAAGATCACTCTGGTGGTGTTAAAATTGTATGTTTCAGGTGTCGGGGGTGGACTCAATGGCAGTGGATGAACCATGCATCAAAGAGGAGCAGGATAATTTAAAAGAGCTTTCTGATCACAGGCCAAGATGAAGCAATAATAAGCATTACTGATCAGCCTTCTGCTTGACTAGTGTATGTCGACCTGTAAATTATAGTTTCCTCCTAAAGCAGTCTGGCATGCATTCATCTGAGTATCTGACGTCTGTCGTGTTTCAAATTTTTGCTTTATCTGGAAACTGACAGATATGGTGCGAGCTTGCCTTGGCTTTTGATGTTTAATATTACTGCAAGATGGATGTAGTAGTTATTTTTTCTGTATGTTTCACTATGGTAGGAGCCTTTGTCAAGGGAGCAGCTTATTGTTGGATCCGTTCATCTTGTGTTTCTTGCAAAAATGATTAAACAAACACATTCTTTCACCATAAATCTAGTTTGTCATTTGTCGATAGCAGTGCATAGTGGCATTGGGCCACTACAAGAGCGCTCAACTTTTTTTTAATGAATGGTTTGTCATTTGTCGATACCAGATTACCAGTCATGAATTGAGCATACACACACATGGTTGTACTAAATACACTATATAAATTTTTAATACATTATATGTGACCAGTGTATTTTTGAAAATGTCCTTCGCAGTTTGCTTCATACAGATTGACGAATCCATAAGAATCTTACGGATTATCCAATCTATAAGTAAGTTTTTTTTTTAAGTTAAAATATTTTTTTTTAAATAATGACGCATGTAAGTATCAAACTTGTAACCTTGAGATTATTAACACGATACTCTAATCAACTGAGTTAATAAGTCAATTATGTTAAAAATAATTAAGGTTGATACGTATAATATTAAATTTTTTAATGTGTATTTAATACACATATCTAAATCTTTAATTGTTTAGTTTATCTAATTTATTTATCTTTTCTTATTTCAAATTCTTATCTTATTAATTAGGTAAATTAGTTTCATTTTATCAATTAAGATAATTGTTAGTTATGATCCTATCAAATAGGATTTTCTTTTATTTTAATTTTATCAATTAATGAGTTATATATAATTAATTTAATTTGAATTTTATTTTGATTATTGAGTTATTTCTCATACTATTACTTTAATATTCTTAAAATAATTTATTATGTAAACTTATATTGTATTAAATATACATTAAAAAAATTAGTATTATATGTAACAACATTAATTGTTTTTAAATATAATTGACTTATTAGTTTAGTTGGTTGAAGTGTTGTATTAATAATCTGAAGGTCACAGTTTCGAGACTTACATGTGTCATTACTTTAAAAAAATGTTTTAACTTTTAAAAATTACCTGATCTGTATTACTTAAAAAAATGGATACGGATTAGCGAATCCGTAAGGTTTTTACGGATTCGTTAGTCCTTACAAAGCAAACTACGAAAGACATTTTTGGAAGTACACTGTTCATATATAATGTATTAGAAATTTATATAGTATATTTAGTACATCGCCCTCCCCCCCCCCCCCCCCCCCCCCCCCCCCCACACATATATATATATGGGCGTGCTAATGCACTCAACTTTTTTTAATGAATGTTTTAACAACTTACACTATAATATATGGAAAAAAAAATAATGATTTTTATTTTTATAAGTTTAGTTTAGGAATATTATAATAATTTATTGTTCAATTAAAAAAACGAGGGCTCTCTCTTCTCTCATCTCATACTTACATTAATTTTTCAAACTCTTTCTCCTCTCTCTTCTTACACCGGCAATTAATTTTTCAAATTCTCCTCTCTCCTCTCTTGCCATTAAACATATTTTTATTGGAATAGAGGAAAATGAATGGGATTTTTGGTGGGAATTGATTGTGCCGGAGATCGATTATGCCCATTATACAACCATAACATAAATTAAATATAGCCATATACAAGAATAAATGATTATATAAATTGTTTAACCGATTATTTTTAACATGCAAATAAATGAAGGGCAAACGTATTTCTTTTAATAATAATTTTTTCATTTCTTTCGAATCAAAGAATCTCAATATTTTATTTCCATTCTATTTTTCTTAAATCAAACAACCAATATTTGCACTTGATTGCCAAACACGACCTGTGAGGTATACTTACATAAACAAAATAAGGACACATACAAAGACCATAAAAAAAGTAATTTTTGGACCCATGAAAGAAGTGAGTCTTTCCATGTCTAATTTCTAAAAGTCTTTTGATGTTTGGGAAACAACTCCCAAATTTTAGATTTTGGAAAACTTAAATATGTTTTTTATCTCTAATTTTTTTTTATAGATATTGCGTATGGTTCGTAACACAAAAATTATTCACTTTTGGTTCTCAATTTTTCCTTTTGCATTTTGTCCATGCTATTATATTGACCCTACTAACTTGAAATGTCACTATCTAGTGGTAAACATACGGCATTTGTGATAAAATTTTCAGGGAGAAAAAAATTCGAATATATTTTAAGGACCACTTAACATAATCGATGTAATGACAGATGAAATATTTTTGTTTTTCAACAAAAGATGAGAAAAAAAAATAAGAACTAAATACAAATTCGAATTTTTTTTCAAAGACCAAAAATGTTCATTTTAGAAATATATTTTTTTAGATTTTAGAAGCATAAAATTTTTGCAAATTTACATAATCTAATTTCTAACACAATGAAATCAACCACTTGTACAAGAGATTTTCTTCCTGCACCTAACACATTTCTTCCTACACCCAACAATAAAAGGGAAAGTCAAAAATACCCTTCCATAATGTTCATACGGATTATCAATCTATAAGGTTCATACAGATTGACAATATGTAAGATTTATACAGATTGATAATATGTAAAATTCATACGGATTGACAATCCTTATCGACTATACATAAGGGCATTTTCAATTTTTTGCTATCTCTGCTAAGTGTATGAAGAAATTTGTTGAGTGCAGGAAGAAAATCCCCTTGTACAATAGCATTGTTAGGATAAACTGACAAAAATTAGAAGGGGTGTGAATAGAAATGGCGATGCAAAAACTAATCCCATTTAGCATGACTACATATTCAATTTTAATATGCCTAACCTGACTTTTACTTCATACACCCCTTTTTTTGCTTCATGTACCTCCAAAAAACTCAAGCAAATGAAAATACCCTCCTTACATTTGTTACTCACTCGTAACTCCCTCCCTCATCCTCACCACCAAGAGATTCAGGTGTAACTACTCCGACCCTCCCTCCGTGTTGCCACTAACCACAAAAGTCACCAACATCTTCTCCTGCAACCCAACCCACCTACGACTTCCCCTCTATCGCCCAACACCATGGCCTCACCATGCGCTTTGTCGCACTGGTCAGATCTGAAGCGACCGTGCGTGGAGAAAATAAGGGAGAAAAGTCATCGTCATCGTTGGACGACTCACCATCAAGTCACCTTCAAAATCTCGTGCAAAATGGTGTTTGGTTCAACATCTTTAGACCTCTTCAAGAGCACTTACCATCAAGCCACCTTCAAAATCTCACGCAAAATCTAATATTGAGGTCTGAAGATGTTGTTGAACCAAACACCTGCTATTTTGAAATACCAATTCTAGAATAGGTTTTTGGTTGAAAATAAACACAATTCTCACAGCAGATCAATATCCTCATAAGCATAGTTACTTATAACACCTTTTGTTGTTCTGAGACCTTCCATTGTATTTTTTGTTGGGGTTCGGGTGGAACCCCTAAGAATTGAAAAAAAAGACAAAAAAAGAAAACACAAATCTCATACTCAGTATCGACCCAAACCCCTCAAAAACTGAAAAAAGTGAAGGTTAAAAAAGGAAAATTGAACAAACCACATACTCGGTAATTGTAAAAATGTAAAGATGTGTGAAGAGTACAGACATCGTATCCAACGGGTTGGCCATTCATGTCTTACTTCAGTACTTCCAGTAACTAAGCTTTCATATCTTTGATTATCAGTCACCAATTCCATCAAAATCTTGTATTCAACAATCAGCCAATAAATAGACGAAGTGACACAGCTAATTCTTCCAGTTGCTTCTGATCAAGATGCGAAACAAGATCCATTGAAATTAAATGTCTTCGTAAATCAGTGAAGTCTTCTGCCGCAAATTTGTAAGTTGATTTAAGTTTCTCAGCTTCACAGTCTGCTGCCTCAGCTTCAGCAAGCAGGAGATTAGCTTCTTCCACGTCACCCATTTCTACAGCAGCAGCTTTTTCAGCTCTAGCAGTTGCAGCTGCCAAAAGTAGCTTCTGGTATCTGACCATTGCCAACTCTTTCTCCTTCAATAAAATCATCCCCTCAGTCTCCTGTAATTTATTAAGGGTGTCATTGATTTCTTCTTCAAGCTTCTCAAGATTTAATGTAGCCGTATCCATGTCTATCTGGATGCTCTCTTTTTCAACACACAGTGACTTTGCCTCAGTAGCTATTCGTGCAGCCTCCTTGAAATTTCTTGCAGCAGTGGCAACTTTCTTTTCCGCTTCTAGTTCTGGGACTCTTTTATCTATGAAAATAATCCTCTGCTTGAAGGATGCTATATCTTGCTGGATGCTTGACTTTCTTGAAGATAGTTCCTAGAAACAGTAATGACATTTGTGAACAACTAACTACCAAAAGAATTTTCTTTTGCAGGAAAAGAAACCGAAATAACCTTGCTTGTTTAGCTCGTGGATTTGATTACACGTGGGACCATTTATAATATTTTCCCAACCTAATATATATTGAAGCAACTTAGCTTGTGTATAACTTCAAATTTAAGGTTATAAGTAGTGCACAGTGGCCAGGCATACATTGGGAGTCTGTGATTATTCATCACATGTCAGCCATATACACAATTCAAAAACACAAAAATCAGTATAAGAATTAACCTGCAAGGAAGCTCTTGCGGCAGAAATCTCCTGTAGAAACAATTTCACATCTCCAGAAAGCTTTTCCTCTTTCTTTGAAAGTGTTAGTTTGTCCTCCCTGGACTTCAATATAGATGACATCAAACTTCTTCTTAGTTTAACAATTTTGCGGTATCCTTCAGCTTCCTCTGTAGAAATCCGAGCAAATTCCCTAAGTCTTGCTCCCATTTCTTCTTCCCGAATGAGAAAGTTATCAATTTCTTCCTTCTTTAGAACCAAAGTTTCAGTCTCTAATTTCACTTGAGCAAGGACAGATTGCAATTTGTCATACTTGACATCAATGCTTGACTGCATCTCTTTAAATCCAGAGACAACTTTATTTATCTTATTCTCTACAGCTTCCAAATTAGAGTCATTGTCTGCTATCTCCATTTCTTTCTGTTTAACTAAAGCAAGAAGCTGTTCCAATTCACCCATTAACACATCCTTTCTTTTACAAAGGATCTCTTTTTCTCTTTTGTCATTTTGGATTGAATGCTCAATGGTATTATTCAATTCTAAACGAGCTTCATTCATAAATTGTGATTCAATCTCCAACTCCATCTTTTTAACCTCCAAGGCTTCAGATGATGAAAGCCATTGGTCCATTTCTTTTGAATGCACTGACGACGCTTTCTTCATGGCAGAATCTGCATTATTTAAAGCATTCTAGAAAAAGGAATATCGACACATCAGAAATTCTAGCCATAACTTGATTGAGGAGTCTAAAGAAATAATCCAACAAGGAAATGAAAAATTCTACAAATAAAAAGCACAGTATGGATGAAACTTAACAGGAGGAGCACAATACTTCACAGAGCAATGACAGAAGACTATCTATTATGTATATAATTGTTTTAACAGGTCATCAGGTAATGATATTATAAGTAGTAAAACTAAAATAAATAAAGGAACCATTTATATTTATTTAAGTTTCTGACAGCTTACATTCCAATGATAATTGGACTACGAAGCAAGTACACGTCAAAAAGGAAGCTGTGGACACACAGATACAACATGAAGGCCTCTCGCCAAGGCTGGCAGCGTATTTGGTTGGAATGTGATTTTTCACTAGTTGTTAAGGCATTCCAAAACCCTGAATTGGTTCCTTGGCAGCTTCGGAATTGCTGGACAAGTTCTATTTATTTTTGTAGGAGTATTCATTTTGTAATTTCTCATATTTATAGAGAGGGGAACTGCTGTGTGAATGGTCTTGCTAATTTTGGCTATCCTATGTGGGTATTACAAGGTGGGATTCTGCTCCTACTAGCATTAGGAATGATTTCTTTAGAAATAAAGTAGGATTATCAAATTACAGATTTGGTTGATGTATAGGCTTGGGTTTTGGTTCGGCCCCCCATTGCCTTTGTTTTCTTTCTTTCTAATTAATAGTAAGCTGTGCTGCATATGATTTTTAATGTCTCTGGTGCCAATCTAGTTGGGATTAGGGCATTAATTTGATGTTTGCATACCAATCTTTTATAAAAAAAAAAAAAAAAAGATACAACATGACACTTAAAAAAAAGAAAATAATTGCAGTGCTGCAGTGTCTACTCATCTTATATCCTGTGTCAGTGTTCATGCGTCTTAGCCATTGGGTGAGACAGTGAGGGTAAAAGAGAGGGAAGGATTGGACTTTTATGTAAAATGGGACTCAAATTAAAATCCATTAATCACATCATTGTCACTTATATTATATGATTGTAAGGGGATGTCAATGAGTAGTCTTTTTTTTTTTTTTTTTGTATTGCCAGAAGATGAACGTCTAGAATATGTAACATTTCATTTCATCAATGAATTTATGTGAAGTTACAAGGAAATGCAAAAGCTGGAAACTAGACAACCACATTTCACTAACGCTTGGTTAACATGGCGCCTGAACTTATAATCTATTTAATGGAAGAAATATAAAAGTAGTGCAACTGCAGGTATGTTTTACTTGACTAACCGTTGCATAATGATCAAGTAAGATTGCGCATTGTTCCTCAATAGCTAACTGCGAGTCGAGGGCATGCTGCAATTTTAGATCTAAAGCATCGACAAAGGCATCGGCTTCTCTCAATGAATTGGCGAAAGCTTGTTTCTCCTTCTCGGCAGCAGAAAGGTCGTCGCTAACCTTTTCAGCCCTTTCGAAATCTTCAGCTTCACAGGCTTCTTCCAATTGCTTTTCGAGTTCCATGTGTTTGAGGGAAGCAAGATTAGCGTTCTCAACGGTTTTTCTTCTGCTCCTGATGGAATCCTTTCGGGCAGAAGAAGCAGATTTGACAAGTTGACTGGCATGGTTAAGCTTGTCATGTATGCTGGACTTAAGTTGCCGAAACTCTGCCGAGGTAGATTCAGTAGATGAATCTTGTGCTGCGTCAGAAATCTCATTCTCTGATCTGGAGGAAGATTCAGTAGATGATTGTTGGTGTTTCCGATTCTGATTCTCCGATTCATTAGATGGCTGAGTAAGAGTGACAGTAACAGGATCATCAGTGGCAGTGACAGTGGTGATGGAGGGAAGGGTTTCGGAGTCCGTGTCCCGGACCCGAACAGCATCAGCATCGCCTACGCTGTCACTATCAGAAATAGGTTGGGGGAGCGGAGAAGGAGTGTGAGGCGGATCGTTGGAAGAAAGGGCGTCTCTACCATATCCTATCCTCAAGCCAGATCGTTTTCTCCTTCGGGCGGGGGCATGACCCTGTCTCGATTGGAGATCACGCTCGGCCTCAGCTACTTCTAGGTTTTGAAGGGGATCCACCACAAGCGTGAGGTCAGAGAAGAGATTCTCATCAAGGGGCTGCGATTGCGAACAACTTGAGATTGTGAGAGAATCATCACTACCATTGTCTTTCTCTTCGGCAGGGTTAAACAGCACCATCCCTTCAAATAGCGAATCCATATCTTCGCCTTCCTTCCCCTCCAAATCCATCGTCCGATTTCGGAAACCCTCGTAAATTAATTTCCCTTTATAGTTTATATCCTTAGCCTTACTCGCATTCTGTACGCAAAAAAAAAAAACATCTTCAACTTTCTTTTTTTTTTTTTTTTTTGGTGAAGGAGAACGAAATATTTAAGTCTTAAATATGTTTATGTTTCCTTGGAGAAAGAAATATTAAAGTCTTAAATATATTTATGTTTCCTTAAATTTAAGTCACTTTATTTTTGTCTCTAACTTTAAATTTGTTTTTTTATTTCCTTAATTTTGAAAAATGCTCTTTTTGATAAATTAAAAATCGTCACAATGTAATTAAACCTTCAAAAAAAAAAATGGGGGATGAAGAGGGAAGAGGGGAAAAGAAAAGAAAAAGTACTGTTTGAAATTGAGAAGCTGAACAAATAAATTTAAATTAAAAAAAATCAAAAACAAAAAATGACCTAAATTATTAGGAATCAGCAATATATTTAACTCAATATTAAATATATAATCAATAAGGTGAGTGTGTTCAGTAAAGAAATAAAAAGTTGTAAGATTTATATTTTTCACCTATTTTTATTAATTAATTGATTTATTTTTTATCTCTCTTGAATTAAACATTTTTATTTTCACGTATCTCATTCATTTTTTTTATCCGTCTCATTTTTATTCTAGTAAACAGTCTTCTACGTATTTATCTTTTGTTAAATATTTATTTTTATATAATCATTCAAATATTAAATATAAATATAAAGTTCATTTTTTATATAATCAAATATATAAAGCTTATTATATATTAGGAAGGATCAAATTATATTAGTGTAACTTTGATAACTATTACATTATTCTATAACTTTCAACTGAATAACGTTTTCTTTTAACTTATTATTGGATTGAAAGTTCTTTCAGATAGATCACATATGTAAAATTTTATATAAATACAAAATCATTTGTTATCTTATTCATATAGATAAAAATTGACATAATATAAACATTTCAAAATATATTAAATTACGAATAATTTGATTACCTTCTTGTTGTCGTTCAAATTTTGGCACAAACGATATTTATAATATGTAGATATAATTCAACGATTGGATCAATAAAATCATATTTTATATCAAATTATAAAAATAGTATGATAATTGTCAAAGTTATACCGATGAATTTGATCCCTCTTTATTTATATATATACCCATCATCATAAACATTCCATTTTCTTTAATGTGTAATTTAGTGTCTTTTTTTATTTGGTCCTTTCATTTTCTTTTCTTTGTAGATAACCCTCTAAACATAGATAATTTTGTTCTTTTTGTCTCTATCCTCAACCTTGGTTAAAAAAATGATGTGGCTATAGGAAGCTAATTTGATTTTGTCTAATTTGATGCATGGATGTATTAGTTGTGTTGAGATGACACTTATTATTTAAGTAATTTATTAAATAAAAATAATATAATTTACAATTTAGAGGTTAGGTTTAATGGAGTCTAACATTTCCACCTTTCTTCCAAACTAACCTAGCCACTTAGAGCGAAATGTTGAACGAAAGAGAAGAGGAATAGTAGTTTCTTGATCTAAAGTTCCTACTATTAGAACGTCATTGAGTGCAACATCAAAACAATCATCTTTCCTAATATGTGAGTGTGGAAATTTAGTGTCACTTTACACCCCAAATGCTCAAGAAAATCCAAATCGAAGATTATGAAAATGTACAAATTGAAATGTGTGTTGTTGGGTTTTATTTCATTTTGTAAGTTTTGAATGTTGAATATGCACTCTAATCTTTCATTTTCAGTTTGTCTTTGTGATGTTGAATACGTTGATGAACTTCCACTTTTAACTTATAATGTTTATTTCACTTTCTTTGTAATATTGTGTTGATTTTAAAAGTGAGTTGTGTTGATTTCAGTTTTGCTAATTGTCATTTAAGTTCTTTATTAATGTAAAAACTCATGCTATTGTTTACTTCCTCTTTCTTGCTCACTTTGTTTATCATGCTTTCGCTAAGTCTTTATGACTTTTCCTATTTTTTCTTTTTCTATCATATATACAAGTGGTTAAGTAATGAACTTTTTGGGATTTGATGATCTACCTATAATTTTTTTTTATTTTTTGGTAAGTTTCCATTGCATATGATGGAAAGAATTTTGATGACTCCAATATAATACAATTATTGGGGCAATTTATCTATTTTGAGTTATAGGTGATCCTACCATATGGACATGATAACTATGTAATTATGATGTTGTTAAAAGTTACAACAATTACTGTGTATGATCTCCATGATTTTTGGTTGAAGTATTTTGGATGTGCTTGTGTCAAGGGCCTAAGTTGTGATTTGTGACTCTAACACTTTTGAAAAACACACACACGTGCACACATTAGTTTGTATGATTTCACATGTGAATAATATGTAATTTGTCCTATTTTTAGGGGAGATACTAACAATTTTTTTAGTATTCCTCATTATTTGTTTTCTATTTATGTTTTAGTGTAGTTTTATTCTTAGGCTAGTTAGATAAGGGAACTATAATCTATGTGTTTGTCACGATCCAAGAGTGAGTCGTGACAAAAACAAGTCATCACACCACATATTTAAATTCATCTATTTGAATAAAATAATTACATTTTGGTTATACATTCTTGTGTCTTTAGTGGTTGTCACAATTTTATGATTTAAATTATACATTCATGTGTCTTTAAGTCATCGTCTTTCAACAAAATATAAGCATTTTGGGGTCAGTTATAAGCATTTTATATATCACATTAACTAGTTGTAAAAAGATAACATTAATTGTAATTTTAAGTCATTCATTGCACAACATTAATAACATCCCAACCTATAAACAATCGCACTATACCATTATGTAAATAAGTACCTTAACTAGCTTTTCATTGCACCAAACTAAACATTGTTTATATGTCAATCAATAACAGATAAAAGGGGGAAAAAACTAAAAAAGTCTATTAAGGTTGTCAAAGGATAAAATAGCGAATGCAAGACTTTCATGTTAGCTTCAATGTAAGTCATTTGTTATCCTTGCTTGCCCTTGCTTTCCTAATGTCATTTTTGTTGCTTTTCTAAACATGACATGGCCTTGTCTTTGTCATTTTTTTATTCTTGTGTAGTGGCCGTAACAATAGTAGTTTGCATTTTCTTCACAGTTGTCAAGCAAATTTTCAATTTCTCTTTCACTCGGAATCAATTGCATTGATCTTCTTCATAGTTAAGGAAAAAAAAGGTGAATGCATTCATAAAAGAGAGTGATGACATGAATGAGTCCATACACCTATTTGTTGATCTTCACCATAGTTGAGAAGGTAAACATTTTCCTAACCCTATTCATTGTTCTTGAGTATCTTCTCAATATTTTGCAAAGGAGAAGAATCATGTTAGTTTATTGATATGACATTACATGATAAGATTCAACAATATTTTGTATATTCTTACTAGTGTGATAAACTCTGGAGTCAAATCCCAAGTTGTATTTCCACCTTGTTGTATTCTAGATAATTTTGACCAACTCTACCTTGAGGATCATTAGATGATTGACACAATTTAGATTCACAAATTGCAATAGTTTAAGCTTCACCATTATTTGTATTTTGCTATGCACCATCAGTTGGATCACTCTACCTTGAGGATCATTAGATAATTGAAACAATTTATATTCACCAATTGCAATAGTTTAAGCTTCACCATTATTTGTATTTTGCTATGCACCATCAGTTGGATCATTTGCTTGAAATTGTGAACAAATTAAATATTATCACACTTCCTTTTTTAGATTTCTTGTAATCAAAGATTAACATATCATTTATTAAACAATGAATCTAAAACATGTAAAATATTAAAGGTGTAAGGAGATATCTTTTGAGCTCAAGCCTTTGGACTAATGGTTTCAGTGTTGTAGCCCTTGCTATTATGGCCATAAGCATCACACCTTGTGCATTTATAGGAAGTATTATTCCTTATTAGATTAGTAGAATTAAGATCACCATCCACATTTCTTCTTCTTAACTTTGTAGGCCTCCCTAGACCTTTTTTATAAGTTGGTGGTAGAAGTTCTTCACACTTGGTGTATTGTAGAATAAAAATGATCAATCAATTTTAAAATAGCCGTTGAATGTTAATTATGTCTAATATTAGTATTTTATTGGATTTTTATTGTGTTTAGATTAGTATTTTAGAAAACCAAAATAATTTCAACCACATACAAGTATAAGTACTCAAACAAAAACAAGAAAAGAAATAGGAAAGCAAACAATAGAAGAAAACCAAACAAAAAACATGAGAATCATGACATTAAAAAATATTGTATGAAAAAAGAAGTGCAAGTTTTAGTTTCTATATAACTTTTACTAAAAAAATGGTTCTTGTTGTCATGTTTGTCTTTAACGATATTCATTTAAGGTACATAACATTATTTACAATACCCGCTGCCTTCTTCTAAAAGTTGGCATAAATTGGTTTGATAGGACTGAATGTAGTTCCTTAAGGTGTTGACATGGTTATAAAGTGTGTGTATGTGTGTTATTGCATGATTTATGGGTCTTACGGATTGGCTGTATAGCATATACGGATGTCAATCCGTATAAGTTATACATAAAGGTATTTTTGGTTTTCGCTCTCATTGCTGGGTGTAGGAAGAAATATGTTGGATACAAGAAGAAAATCTCTCTCTTTTTCCGCCACAAAACCATCCCATCCTAACCCAAACACCAACACCACCATCAACATCTGGCGTGCCACCCAATCGACGCTGCTAACCTCACAACCATATCACCATTGTCACCAACCAAACCACCACCAACCACCCACGACCAAAACCACCATCAAACACCACTGTCACCAACCAAACCACTAGTGACCTTAACCACCATCAAACACCACTTTCACCAACCAAACCACCAACACACCATCAACACACTGTGCGATCATCTCTATTGACATAGACAAATTCGCGTCGTCTCCCTCTGCTTCAAGTGTAGCCTTCAACGCTAACACAACCCAAGAAGATGAAGGTGACTTGCGATTAGTGAAGATTTGAACCAAAAATTTTCCTTTGAAGAGGCGAGGAGGTGCCTTGTGTGGCTACGGCGTGGCGGTGCCGAAGTGGTGGCAACAACAAGTGTATGTTCTGAGACAGATCTGAATTTTATTTATATTTTGTTAAATTTGATCTCAAATTCTCCTCTTTTATTGATTTTGTAATGGTTTTGATTCTAAATTTTTATAAGATAGTGATTTTGTTTTGTTTTGATGAGGTTCTATTGAATCTTGTTTTATGTTCCTATCCTAGAGAGAAAATGCTAAGGATTGTTAGTGTTGAAAGTTATGTTTTGTATGCTTGTTTAGTAGTCTTGAAGTGTTCTTGTAAGAGCTTTCTTTTTTCTTTTTGGAAAATTTTGAATTTTTTTACGTGTTCTTGTAATTGATGTTGAAAGTAAATGTTTATGAAGAAGATAAGGGTATTTTAAAACAAAACTTTCATTAAATCACACATGCAATTCATATGATGCTCTAAATTAATAGAACTGACGGTGAGGAAATGTCTGTGTAATGAAATTGAAAACTGAAGAAGAGTCTAGATAAGGATGCAACAATGAGTGAGTGTGAGTGTAATAAGTAGTAAATTTAGGAGAAACGAGTGTAATTTATTCTAAAAATAATGTTAATTTTTCAATTTTTTTGCCAAAATAGACTTTTGTTTAAGTGAATTAATAGTTAAGTGTGGATATTTTGGAAAAGTCCAAGTGGGTTGGGTTAATATTTGAGCCGTAAAGTGTCACTTCTACATTTGTCATTATTCTTTAATAATAATTTGAACTATCTTGTGTGATAATATTGGTGATGTAAACGTGGATAAAAAAAGAAATTTAATATTTATAAAATGACTCAATTTTACACAACAAATTAATTAAGGGCAAAAAACTAAAATTTAAACTTTGGACTAAAATCAAAAAATGAAAATTTTAGGAGAACTAAAATTGAAAGGTATGAAATTTATAAGGAATAGAAATCAAATTTCAAAATTTTATAAGGAATAAATATGGTTGCAAAAACATTATGGCAGTACGACAACAATTTAAAAATAGATGGATATTATTTCCAACGGTAGAAGGCTTTCTCCATTCGTGTCTTTCCCCTTCAACAAATGACTCTACTTCTAACAATAATAATGATTATTAGAGTCTTAGATTGATGGAGTTAAACTTATATATATATATATATATATATCAACAAAATATTTCATATTAATAAACGTAAATAAGGAATAATTTTTTCTTCTTCTTACATAATTAATTCATAAAACAATATTATCTATAAAGATTAATTCGTAAAATAGTTTCAAGTATCAATTTCAAAGATCAAACATAAAACTTTATCCATGTCAATAATATATGTGTCATGTTTTTGTCGCGTCAGTACCGCAAATAATGTTACTAAAAGAGACTAAAACTTACCATTTTTTTTATATAAATTACGTATTCCAGAGTTTTCACATTATACGTAGTCTTATTTTTGCATATGTAAAAAGATTATTTTCGAATTCGAACTCATGACCAACAAATCACCAAAATAACTTTATCACAACTCGTTCGCCCTCAGTTTTTTTTATATAGAAACTAAAATTTAAAATTGTGTCAAATAAGTGTTAAATGATGATAAATATATATCATAAGAAGAAAGAGCATAGTAAAATATGTTTTCACATTAAAAGATGAAGACAGAATTCAATTCATATATAAAAAAAATTGCAAGAGGGATTTGATATCGCTTTTCATTAGGGTACACATTATACATCTTAATGGCGCCATCATATTGTTCATCTAGCAATTTCCTGGCAAGTCAAATAAATATAACCTCAACATAACAACAAAAATAAGAAATAAAACTAATAAAGAAACATTGCTGATGAACGGGAACAACTTCTAAAACTGGATCCGTGCCATTGTGAGCAAATAGAAACCAAGTTTTACAACTATGTAAACCAGACAAAAGGCACAGACCAAATTATAAAGCAATACACAATATAATTGCCTGCATTCATTTCTCATCAATTTCACCACCAAATCTGAGTCAATCTATTCTTGGGCCTCAGCAAGTTCAACATCCTTCAGAGGACTGTTTTCTACTCCAACCTTCAATAATCTAATTTCTTCTTCCGTCATGCTGTTTTTCACGTGAGGTAATGTCTTTGCATTTGACTGCTTTTCAAGCTCTACAGCCCAACTGTAAATTACCATGCCAACAACTGCGATAATCATTCCCATGATATTCTTGAAAGTTAGCTCCGAATCAAATAGCAGCCATCCCAACGTCAGAACACATACTGTTTTCATGTGGCCTATAACCTGGAAGGAAACAGCTGAAAAGCGCCCGATGCAAAGGTATTGGCTCACATTGCAAAATACAGCTAGCGAGCATGAAAGAAGAATGCATAACTGCAGATATTAAAGAAAAAAATTAAAAGAATAATCCAACAGTATTTGTATAATATAAGATAATTCATACAGAATATAAAAGACTAGTGTCAATAGGGGAAAAAGGAACTTACAAGGGCACCAGAAGACATCTTATAGTTGGTTATCAATTTGCCACTGAGGTAGTAATCAACAAATGGACCAAGAATAAGAAGAAAAAGCGCTTGAATGGGAGCAGTTTTACTCAGCAATTCAAAAGATCCAATTGAATATTTCTTTTGAAGAGAACCTATTGACTGTTACAAGTTGAAATAAAAATCAGTTATAAAAAAAAGAATAAATCCCACAAACATCACAAAATAATAGTGTATACCACAATTGACTTTAGTAGTAGAAAGTACGTTATCTCCTACTCATCATTTAACTATAAAACCAATCTGATATAATACTAAATACTTGACCTTAGAAGGGAAAATGATGCTTAGTCAAATCTAATGAAGTTCTGTCTAGAACTCACCAAAAATTACACCAATTCATAATATATAAAATGACAGGTGAAAAGGAAACCACAAAAGAAATAGCAATCAATTTTATATCACCAGCATATTGGAGAAGAAACATTAAATAATACTTACAATTTGCTGTAAAGATGTTGACAAAACCGCTATACAGGCACACATGAAACCTTTGAGGTTAACTTTTACATCAGTTACAGTGCAAACACCGACACCAATAACCACAACCAGCACTGACATTTTCACTTCCCTTGAGTAGTGCTTGTTGTGAAGTATCCATTCCATCACACAAACCACCGGAATCATGCTCAGTTTTGATATCTGTGACCATCATAACGAGAAAATTAACAACTGAAAAGCAGAAGCAGTGAAAATTCAAAGTTATGAAAATGAGAAGGTGGCAATCATTTATGATACATTAAAAGAGAGTCATGGGAATATGGAAAGATGAGTCTGACAACAATGTGGCACAGGCAGCACATCCTAATATACAAGAATTGAGATATAATTATAGTAACTCCTGCTAGCTTCTATAAAATGGAAAGTTGAGCACAATCTAAGGTAATTTTGGCCCAACTTTTTTTCTAGTTTTCTTCTTAAAAAGAGAAGTTGGACCATACACATTTAGAGAAAAGTTCTTAAAAAGTTAAGGAGCTTATTGTTTTTTTTAAAAAAAAGAACAGGGGGAAGTAGATTTTCAAAAAAAGCTAACTGAAATAGCTTACAAAATGAGTTGCACACCTTAGCCTCCCTTTCCCTCTCATCCTAAACTAATCGATGTGGGTCAAAGAAACCAATCACAAGGATTGTAATCTTTGCAAAAACCCATATAGTTAAGCAACCTGACACCATACAGTATCAAACGCCGTATATAACAGCTTTATATCATAGGTTGTGTATTACATGCCGGTGGCCCAGTGTGAAGGTCCTTAAGGAGAAAGCCTCATTCGTTCACTCTTCTGAGTATTATCTTTATTCTTGATGTTCACTTAGGCATTGGAGTGGGACCTGGGCGTTAATTGCGCATCTCTTCCATGCAGATGCCAAAAATACCTAAACACAACAGGTCTACATCTAAATGAACACTTGAAGACTCAGATTTAATTTTTAGTCTACCATAACTTCTGTCTTGCAAAACTTGCATTATTGTTCCTGACACATAACAATAAGTACTAGTATCTCTACGGTTGACATTACTACTCACAGCTGCAGTTAGTTAAATGGAAAACCAACGAGCATCAGGTAAACTAATGGTGAAATTCCTCATTATAGCTTTCCAATTAACCCAATGTTTCTAGTTGTATTTAGTGTTCCATGGTTCTTATCTAAAGCTCCTTAATTTCACAATACAATTAACTTAAGAACTGTACATATACGTACTAATTCAGCATTATGAGCATCTGATCGAACCGTAGATTATTACAACTTTTAGAATGAAATAGTCCAAATAAATGCCCTGGTGCGTCTGAGTTATAATTAACATGGAAGCAAGGGTATTTTAAAAAGACTATCGGATGAAATTCTTAACAAGAAAAGAAAATTAAAGTTAAACAGTCCAAGCGATGAACATGATATATGATATAAAAGTAAAACCATACTTGGTAGAATCCAACGGAGTTGAGCATGAGGCTAAAGTTCATCCCCGTGATAGACATATTGGCAACCAGTGAGAACCAAATAAGCTCCCACATAGGAACATGCTTTGAAGCTGAGTAACCGGTAGCATTTGACACCAGACCAACGAGAGCAGTTACGGCAAAGTGGAACCCAGTTAACGAACTGGCTGGAAAAAATTAAGAAAAGAAAAGATGAGAGAGGGCAGGATAATCTAATATTAAAAGTTTGCAAATAAATTGTCATGTCAGAGACAGAAATCTTCTTTCTTATTAATAAAATAAACAACGGTTATGGATATTTGGATCGTGACCGACAATACAGAACCATAAAAATGCAAGAGAATGTCGAAGAAATTAGAGATCTATTGCTCTCAGTCTCAGATCCAAACATAACATAGAGTTGAGAAGAGAGAGGCTGACCAAAGCTGAAAGCATAGCCATTGTTGGACATAAGCTGTTTGTTGGCCATAATAATTCCGACGGAGCTGACAACGTTCATGGTCCATGCTCCCACATCAGATATTGCCGAAGATTTTTTTTCGCTTTCCATCTTCGTAGTGGTGAGTAGTGAAATGGTAACCGCTTTACGGACACTAGATCTACACAGGCTAGCCCGTAGCCGCAGATCTGTAAATGTAAAGTGGCACAAGTTCACTTTTCCGAATTTAACTTTAAATTCAATCTCAATCTGAGGGGTAATGCGCAACTGGGATGAACTAAAATTTTATCAGAAGAGAAAAAATGGAAAGCCGGGGAGGACCGTTTGGCGCTTCCAATCTGGTGATTGCACCTCTGCCTCTCTCCTCCCACAACACTTCCTTCTTGCCTCCTCCTTCACATGATTGTCTCCTAATACATCCTAACTAAATTTGAAAATTAAGTAAATATTTCACTTTTTAAACGCCAATTTTCATTTTTTTTTTAAACATGTAAGCACATGCTTGGGAATCACTCTCAAATCATGTGATATTAATTTTTTTCAATATTTAGATTATTATTTTATGTACCAAAAAATTTAAAATTTTGAAATTAATACCTGGTTTTAGTTTTATTTTTTTGTGATCTTTTAATTTTCAATTTTTATACTACATTTTCGGTCCAAACTATAGAAAAACAATTATTACTTTAGGATTTGTTTGGTGGTAACTATACTTTGATTGAGAGAAAATAATGTGGTGTTTGATTTAAGTATTTTTTATTTTCATTTTTTAAGAAAATATAAAATAAGAGTAAAAATACTTTTTACTTAAATCATATTTTTAATTTTTTCTAAAAAAGTGAAAGTGTCATGATACTTTAGAATATTTTATTCTGGAAGCATATTTTTAAAATTTTAAAATAAAAATTATTTTAAATAATAAATATTTATATCAAACATCACCTGAAATGACAATAGATATAAGGTTAAGTATCATTTTTAGTTCATTATATTTTAATATATTAAAAAATTATTTTTATTTTTTATATTTTCAAAATCTTCATTTTAGTCCTATTAAAAATTTAGAATTTTATCAATATTTTAAATTTGAAATAATTAATTTATAATAATCACAATTAAAAATACTTTGGCAAATTAGCATGAAAACTCTCACCCCACCCCTAAATACTTTGGTTCTTTTCCAATCACCACAACCATTATTCCACCTCCCACAACCTTTTGCTCTAGCCCTCATTTTTGGCATCACTTTGGTTTTAAAGAAGTGCAAAATGGGATCTAAGGATTCTAGATCCAACGCTGTTTGACCATCGCTGTCCACTATATTCAAGATCTGAGGCATTTCTCTGCAGGACGTGAATCTGTTGGGTATTTAAGAGGTGATGGCGATGTGGTTACTATTTGTTGGTGGGTGTGACTACAGATTTGTTGGGTACGGCTTGTATTAACTAAGTTTGTTAGACAAACTAAGTTTGTTAGAAAAGATTATTTTTCTGTTATGAGTATATATAAATAATGCAGTACGCTTGGTATTCTAGAATAATAAAACAGATCACAGTTTATATCTTTTCTTTCATCAGTTTTCTCTAGCATTCTTCAACAGTTTTTTCTTCTTCTTCTTCTTCTTCATTCATATTCATCCATGGCTTCTGTTCAAATCTTCATTATGGTATCAGAGCTCTTTAATTGAAGAGTTTTGCTGCGTTACTCTATCTTCTGTTGATTTTTTCTTTTCTTTTTCCAAAATGAGTGGAGAACAAGATGAATCTCTCAGTGTTCATAGCCCCTATTACCTGCATCCTAGTGAAAATCCAGCAATTGCATTAGTTTCGCCTCTACTGGTCCCAACGAATTACAATTCTTGGAGCAGATCAGTTCTCACGGCCTTGAGTGCGAAAAACAAGGTAGAATTTGTGGATGGTTCCTTTCCTCAACCAACTTCGAATCACAAATTGAGCACCGCCTGGAAAAGAGCAAATAACATGGTGGTTTCATGGCTTGTACACTCAATTACAACTTCCATTCGTCAAAGCATATTATGGATGGACAACGCATTACACATCTGGAAAGATTTGAAAGCCCAATACTCACAAGGTGATTTGCTTCGAATTTCTGATTTACAACACAATTTAGCTTCAATTAAACAAGGAGACATGAATACTGATTACTTTACAAAGCTGAGAATAATTTGGGATGAGCTTGAGAGTTATCGACCAGATGTTATGTGTAAATGTACTTCTAAGTGTGGTTGTGATGCTCTTGTTGAAATAAAGAAAAGGAAAGATCAAGATAGAATAATGGAGTTTATGCGTGGTCTCAATGATCAATACAGTCATGTTAAATCAAGCATACTCATGATGGATCCCTTGCCATCAATTAATAAAGTTTTTTCTTATATGACTCAACAAGAAAGGCAATTTGCAAGTTCTAATGCTCTTGACAATCTGAGATTGATTAATATGCTGCTAATACAAGATATTCTTGTAGCTACTGTGGTAGAGATAATCACACAGTAGAAACATGTTATAAGAAAAATGGTTTTCCACCTAACTTCTTCTCCAATAGTGGAAGTAAAGGAGGTGGAGGTAGAGGCTTTGGTAGAGGAGGGACAAGAGGTAGAAGCAACAATGGTAAAGTTTGCACCCATTGTGGTACTGTTAATCATACAGTGGATGAATGCTATAAGAAGCATGGTTATCCACCTGGTCACAAATACTATAAACCTCAAGGAGTTTCAGTCAATAAAATTCAAGGAGTTTCAGTCAATAATACTGTTAAGGAAGCAGAAAATATTTCAAATTCAGAGACTGGTGATAATGGTCAAGATATTAAAATCACTCAGCAAGAATATGAAGCACTCATGTCTCTATTGGTTGCCAACAATAATGGCTCTCATGGATCACATGTTAACCAGATTGGTACAAGTTCTGCTCATACATCAAACATAGGTAATATACTATCCCTTGTTTGTAATGTTCACAAATCTGAAGTTGCAACATGGATTCTGGACTCTGGTGCTATAGATCATGTTGCATCCTCATTGGCCTATTATTCCACATACAGAGAAATAAGACCCATAGTAGTTTGCCTGCCTACTGGTCAACAAGTCATAGCCACACACTCTGGAACAGTCTAATTTACTGAGTTTTTGCACTTAGAAGATGTGTTATATTTACCATCTTTCAATTTCAATTTAATCTCAATATCAAAATTGGTTTTTGCCTTGAATTGTCAGTTGACCTTATTCTCTAATTCATGTTTGATTTAGGATATAAGCAGCCAGAGGATGATTGGTACAATTGATGTAGTGGATGGATTATACAAGCTTAGAGTACTTGCTGCCAATTCAGTTCCCAAGCCTAGCAACAATTTCATTTCTGTTAAGTTTGTGTTGTCATGTAAGAAAGAAATCATTGATGTTTGGCATTTTAGTCTAGGTCATCCTTCATATGATAGGATGGAATTGTTAAAACAAACTTATCCTATGTTGACTTATGATAAAAACTTTGTCTGTGATACTTGCCATAGAGCAAAGCAGAGAAAACTTTCATTTCCCAATAGTAACTCATGTACCTCTAGTCCTTTCTCTTTGATACATATAGATATTTGGGGCCCTTGTGCTACAACTGCTTTGAATGGACAAAAGTATTTTCTTACAATTGTGGATGATCACACTAGATTTGTTTGGATTTTTATAATGACTTCTAAAGCTAAAACTCAAACTCATTTACTAACCTTTGTTTCCTATGTTGAAAGGAAATTTAACACAAAGGTAAAAGCTATTCGATCAGATAATGGTGCTGAATTTATCATGAAACAATTCTATCACAGTACTGGCATAATACACCAAACCTCATGTGTTGAAACTCCACAGTAAAATGGAATAGTGGAGAGAAAACATCAACATTTATTAAATGTTACTTGAGCCCTTCTTTTTTAGTCCAAATTACCACCAATTTTCTGGTCTTTTGCTTTACACCATGTTGCTTTGCTTATCAATTGCTTACCAACTCCATTCCTTAATAACATGTCTCCTTTTCAAAAATTATATGGCACTGCTTATGACATTTCTTCCTTGAAAGTCTTTGGTTGCTTATGCTACACTAGCACTCTCACTAATAATAGAAAGAAGCTTGATCCTAGAGCTTTTGCTTCTATTTTCTTAGGCTTCAGGCCTAACACTAAAGGGTACATTACCTTTGATCTTTCCACTAGAGCCACGGTGGTGTCTAGACATGTCATTTTCTATGAAGATTGTTTTCCTTATGCCCGCCTCTCAATATTTTCCCACATTTCCTGTGCATTCCTATCCTACCATTTATGAGCATGGTAAGGATTTGGGTTTTTCCTCACACTCTACTATCTTTGATGATTCTCAGTCACCTAACAATTTTGTTGATCATTCACAATTGGATACTTCTGACGCAGCAAATTCACCAGTTATTGTGGCTCCTAGAAGATTTGACAGGGAAAGAATCAGACCAAAGAAGTTTGAAGACTTTCACACTACATTCACATCAACTGTTACTGATCAATCCTCAGGTACTCTTTATCCCTTAGCCTTAGTTTTATCTTACAAAAGTTTGTCTCCCACGTACCATTGTTCCATCATGGCTGCATCCTCTGAAACAAAACCTAAGTCTTTTAAAGAAGCTTCCCAATCAGATAAATGGATCAAAGCCATGAATGCTGAGATTGAGGCTTTAGAGGCTAATCATACTTGGGTTTTATCTGACCTTCCTCCTAACAAATATGCTATTGGATGTAAATAGGTTTATAAAATAAAACACAAGGCTGATGGGTCAGTAGAAAGATATAAGGCCAGGTTAGTAGCCAAGGGGTATACTTAGGTTGAGGGTCAAGATTAATGAAGAAGTTTACATGCTTTTGCCTCCTGGTATGCACTCCACCCAACCTAAACAAGTTTGTAGATTACAGAGATCTTTGTATGGCCTTAAACAAGCCAGTCGACAATGGTTTGCTCGATTGTCCACTTTCCTTATCTCACATGGTTATAAACAATGTTCTTCTAATCATTCTTTGTTTCTTAAGCAGCATCTTCAGTTTTCTACTATTTTACAGGTTTATGTAGATGATATTGTCTTGTCAGGCAATGATCTTCTAGAGATTACATCCATCACTCAACTTCTGGATGAAGTTTTCAAAATCAAAGACCTTGGTGACTTGAAATTTTTCCTTGGATTTGAAGTGGCTCGTAGTAAACAAGGGATCAATATTTGTCAAAGAAAATACATTCTTGATATATTACATGATGCAGGTATGTTAAACAGGCGAAAACGGCAAGTGCACCGCTCGTTTCAAGTAATAAAGTGGGTAAGTAGAGTATCGTCTCCACAGGGATTGGAATGAAATTCACAGTAATTCTAGGTCTAAGTGATTGAAAGTAAAATAAAAAGAAAATGTTTGTGAAGAATTGTTGTGCGTGTGATGAATGTAAAGACATAATTTAAAGATATAAACGCAGTAAAATAGTTTGAGTTGTTACCAATGGAATGAAGAATTGTGGTCAGGCACAACCCCCTTTGATCCCTACCTCTTTCACTTAACTGGTTATCAAGTTTAATTGATTCTAATTACTCAGAGAATAAATCTTTCCTAATTTAGTTAACCCCTAATCCCTTAGTGAATTAACCTTTTAACCTGAATCAAAAACCTAATCCCTTAGTGAATTCTATCAAGTTAAGCAATTGAAAGAATTTATTATATAGTTCTGCAGTCACGCATCCCTATCCCTAGGCAATGAACAACTGTTATTCTAATCAAGTCAGAAATTAGGACCCCAACATCCCTATTGTGAATCTTAACTCTCAGCACTTACATAGAATGGCCAATTCCAAATAAGAATAGAACATTAAAGAACAGAATAGAATAAAATAATTATAACAATCTCATTCAATACCAGTCAAGTTACAGAGGAGTTCACATCGGTTCTTGGCCTAACCACAATACAAAATTTAGCCTGACATAGGCTTCAAGAACACAAAAGCTATCATTTAATACATGATTCTGCTGCAATCCTAGCATTGATTCTTGATTTCCAAGGGTTTAGAATGATAAAATATGAAGTTCAGTAATTCCCAGGATGATTTCTTCAGTCCCAAAGGCCTTGTATTTATAGATAAGTTTAATTAGAGTAACAAAGCCTAAAACTGTGCCAATTTTGAACCATATCTTTTTAAATAAGGAAACAGGGTCTTCATGGCGCTGATGGCGCGGGAATCCGCGCTGATCGTGCGGATGGCACGAATGAATGGCTGCCTTCAGACCTTGTGGCGCGACTAGCGCTATAATTCACGCTAATCGCGTGAACCTTGTGGCTAAATGGCGCTGGTAGCGCGGATTCCCACGCTGATCGCGTGGAGTCTTCGAGCTGGCTGACTGGATCTGGGCATTCCGCGCAGATCGCGCGGATGATGGCGCGGATCGCGTGAGACATTCAACTTTGTTTTCTTCTTTCTTTTGCTTTGAATCTCCTCTTTTTGGCCCTGAAAACACACTTTGGTAATAAAATGAGATATAATAAAATATAAATGACAAACTAACTTATTCTAATCTAATTCCTAATGATTTAATTGAAATATAACCTAAAACTAGCCTAAAACTAAGATGTGTTAGCAACACATCACCTTGGTGACTTGAAATTTTTCCTTGGATTTGAAGTGGCTCGTAGTAAACAAGGGATCAATATTTGTCAAAGAAAATACATTCTTGATATATTACATGATGCAGGTATGTTAAACAGCAAACCTGTTTCTACTCCAATTGATTATAGTGTAAGACTACACCAACAATCTGGTACACCACTTGATGATACAGAAGCTTTAGCATATCGTAGACTCATTGGTAGACTTATTTACCTCACCAATACAAGGCCCAATGTTACATATGCAGCACAACACTTAAGTCAATTTGTAGCTCATCCTTCTTCAGCTCATCAACAAGCAGCTTATAGAATTCTCAGATACATGAAAGCAGCGCCAAGTTTTGGTTTATTTTTTTCTGTTTCCAACATTCTCCAGCTCAAAGCACTTAGTGACTCTGACTGGGCAGGTTGTCTTAATACCCGACGGTCTATCACTGGCTATTCAGTTTATCTTGGTAGCTCTCTTATTTCTTGGTAATCCAAAAAGCAGGCCACAGTCTCCAGAAGTTCATCAGAAGTTGAGTATCAGGCACTAGCCAGTGCTACATGTGAATTATAATGGTTAACCTATTTGCTTGATGAGTTTGGAATCATTTACACTTGACCAACTCTTCTAATTTGTGACAATCACTTCGCTCTCCATATTGCTGCTAATCCTATTTTTCACAAAAACATATTGAGATAGACTGTCACATTGTGCAGGAGAAACTACATTCAGGTCTTATCAAGTTGCTACCCATTACTTCTGCTCATCAACTTGCAGACATATATACTAAGGCACTTTCTCAAGGAGCTTTCAAGTTTCTTCAGTGCAAGCTAGGAATGTCAAACATACATTATCCAGTTTGAGGGGGAATATTAATCATCTTGTATTAACTAAGTTTGTTAGACTAACTAAATTTGTTAGAAGAGATTATTTTTTTGTTATGAGTATATATAAATAATGCAGTACGCTTGGTATTCTTGAATAATAAAACAGATCACAGTTTATATCTTTTCTTTCATCAGTTTTCTCTAGCATTCTTCAACAACTTTTTCTTCTTCTTCTTCTTCTTCTTCATTCATATTCATCCATGGCTTCTGAAGCAAAAAAATATACGTGATGTCAAATCTGGGTTTCTTTTTAGTGGGGTGTGGCTATCAGTGGAAGGCTAACACTGGTTTTTTTAGTGGTTATTCTATCTTGTTAGTTCTTTATCTATGCTGTTGATTTTTGCGTAGTGTAGTTGGGTTCTCAAGGGACCTTCGAGGTGGGTTGATGTAAAATGTTATTATGATTTTATTTATGTGTCTTATGCCAAATTACTATAGATAGATCTTCTATTCTGAAAAGCTACTAAATTATGCAATAATGAAGGATTTTAAATTTTTCACTTGGATCCATAAGAAATGGGAAAATAAGGTTTGTTTGAGTGGTTTTTATATATTTATTAAAATAAAATAAATATAACAACAGTTTTTAGTTTTTATTATTTTAAATTAATCATTTCAAATTTAAAAATATTTATGAAATACTAACATTTTTAACAGAAAATGAAAAAAAGATCAAGTTAAATTTTTTAAATTTAATATATCATAATTAAAAAATACTAACATTTAATAAACCAAAAATAATATTTAGCCTAACTATAAAAATAGTCATAAGAGATAATTAACGGTACTTAACTAATAGCAATTGTGGTTAACTTTTTATTTTTTTTTAATGGTAAATTGTGGTTATCTAACAATGATCATAATGACAATAAACTTTGTTCTAGATTTGATTTTCTTTAATTTTTAATTTTCAATTTTTAATATTAAATTTTAAGTCCAAACAATAGAAAATCATTTGGCACTTTTTCAAAGGACTTGTTTGATTACAACTATAATTGAGAGAAAATAGAGATGACAAAGATGATTATAAAAGTGGTGATTACTGATAATTAATAGTAGTAGCAATATACTTACAAGATAACAATAACGCATTTGTGAGACTTGTGATTAATTAGTAATAATGACAATGACAAGGGATATGTGATCGAACATGATTTATTTTGAAATAAAATTTAAAAGCTTACAACCACTTCGAATATCTCCTATTTTTTTGCTTTTAATATAATTTATAAACTTTTTAAAATGTCATTTAAAAAATACAAACAAAAAATGAGTTTTTAAAGTGACTAAAAATATTTTTTAAGAATTTAAAATTAAATTATTTCAAAAAAACTAATTTAAACCAATAATCTCTTATACATATATAAACAACTGAGACTATATGCTTTCACATTTATTTTTATTTCAATATTCGTGTGTGTGCGCATGCACTAATATACTTGTAAAGTATTTTTAAAAAATAAATTAGGAATTACTTTAGTTCCGTAAAGAAATATAATAAAGGTTTAATTATAAATTTGATCATCAAATTATTTTAAAATTTTTATTTTGATCCTCAAAATTTTAAATGATTTGATTTGATTTAAAATTCTTAAAAATAATAATAATTATAGCAACATTATTTTAATTCCCACTATTCATAAGTTAAAGGGCTGCAATTTATGATTTAACACCTTCAATTGGATAGAAAAAGATTAAATTGACGCATTTTTTAAGGATTTAAAACAAAATTGAATCTTTTAAATTTGAAAATCAAATTGATAGTTAAGCTTATAATAAATCTTCTCCTAGTTATTTTCAATTCATATGAATAGAAAAAAAAGTGGTTCAACTTTACAATAACCGTCAATGTAATTAGATTTAATATTCCTAATTGTATTTAATAAACAAATAATTTTAATATGGAACTATTTTATTCGCGTGAATCAAAAACAAACATTAAAAAATTT
>PYAF01005490.1:1364241-1382552 GCA_007407185.1 Glycine tomentella
CTTTTTATATTTCTTATTTCCAAAAATATCCTTTTTAATAAAAAAAATACTTTCTAGAAAATTAAAATTTTAACACTTTTCAAAATTACTTTACAAAACATGTTAAAACTTTTACACTTTAAAAAACTACTTTATGGGAGTTAAATTTTTTACATTTTGGAAAGTAACTTTCAGAAATATTAAACTTTTTTTAACACATTTTGGAAGTATTTTCTGAAAGTCAATTTTAAAAAAAGAGACACCAATTATCTTCAGCCTACTTTGTATTTGCTATGCATTGATATATATATATATATATATATATATATATATATATATATATATACTTTCTTGATTTCTTTAGAAGAATCCCTAGCAATAAAATAAAAAGGAAACTGTCATTTTATGAAAGAAGTCGTAGGAATATTGAGTCACATAAATGCATCAACACTTCAATCATAACGATGGAAAATCTTTAAAGTAATCATTAAAATCCTGTCCTGTTTGTTAGAGAATTCCCTTCTTCATTTGAGAAGTAAAATTCCCACCATAACAACAAACACAACTAAGTGCCCAAGTTCTCTAAATCTACAATATCACCTTCATGAACTATCTAATTAGTGTAAAGGCTGCTCCTTTAAAGGCAAGTTGTTGCCCTATTTTTTTGTTGCCAAAAAATGACTTCCACAAAGTAATTTTCATAATATCTTTAATTTATAATTTTAACTGGTTCGAAAAATTAACGTTTCCAAAAAAGAAGATATTTTTGAAAAACATACGAATAGATGTATATTAATAAAATTAGGTGGTGTAAATAACAATTAACTACTTGAGGTGGTTATTATCTGGGATTAATTAATGGCCCTTTCATTACCCTTGGCCCAATTCTATTTGGGAGCTTACTAAATACTCCTCCTGTTTATAAGTTAACCCCATTTCGTCTCATTAAATTTGTTATTGTCAAGTATATCCTTTTAACCCTGTCTCTACATCCCCTGATTTTGTTTTTCCTTCAAATCCTCTTTTACACACTATTTCCTTCTGTTCTCTTCCAGTTCCAGAACGCGCAAAGCCACAAACTTCGTTGCCATGGTGGCAATACCTTAGTCGATGGTAACATAGGAAGCGGTGGCGTCACGCTTTCGACGTCCACAACATGATGTTGTTTTGTTCACTTCTTCGTTTTGTCTCCATGAACCACCTCCACCGTGAACCTCCGTGAAATCTCGAAATCACCATAAACCACACATACTATGAACCTCCACAAACCGCTCCCACCTCGAAACCACCATGAATCCCTTATTATATGTCACCTTTACTACTTGCAACCTCAATCAAACCCAAAACCCAAACAACAAATTGAGATCCAAAATCGAAACCCCCAAAATAGAAAATGTGACTTCCTCATCGATCAGGTGATCAGTTTCAAAGAAGCAGAGGCAGAGGGTGTTGAGAGGAAGAAGAATGGTTGCCGGCGTTGCCGATGAGAAATCCACATCCCAACAAATAAAACCAGATGTGACTAAAACTCAGATCTAACAGAGCAACTGGTGACGACAACTTGTGGTGGTTCGGTTCGGCAAGGGATGGAGGCGAGTTTGCAATGTGCGGTTCAGACAAATTCTGGTGAGACTTATGGCTTCTGCGGTGATGTGTCATAGGAAAAGAGCCTAGAATGGATGTTGAAAGATCTCTCTTCCAAAGGATAAAATTAAAAAATGTAGAAAAATAAGTAAAAAAGAAGAAAAAAATGTGATGATTTATTTATCTAATAAGATGATTTGTGTTGTCGACTGAACGGAGGTAGCACTGGTGAAAAAATAAGGTAAATAAAGCTTAAGTGGTAATTCTACATAGACAGGGTATAATGTGTTTTATACAGAATTTTCTTTTTAAATTGAAGGATGATAGAACTTTGCGTTGGTGCAGGTCCCTTGACTTAGTGGAGTTATTTACAATCTTTTGGGATTTTTGTTTGTAAATTCATGTACATTTATTTGGACTGTAAATTCAAGAACCGAAGGTATTAGGGGAGTGTTAAGAGGAAGCACACAATCGGGGTGTAGAAACAGATTTAAAAGGGTATAATTGATAATAATAAATTTAATGAAAAGAAAGGGGGATTAACTTAGCGAACAGAGATGTGTATTTAACAAGAGCCAAGTGCTAATCCGCCTTCGCTGAAGCTAACTGAGCAATAGTCTCATGGACAAAATTCGTATTGTAGTCAAGGGAAAAAAAACAAAAAAAACTAAGTTGTAATTTAAGTACCTCTCTAATTATTGATTTACAATTTTAATCCCTTATTTTTTCCCGTCATTTTAGTGTCTACATTTTAGAAAATTACAATTTCAATTCTCAATTAAATTATTAATTTTACATATATGATCCTTCCAGCTTATGGATCATTATTCTTCTATCTATTTACCTTCCCTAACTATTATTCCTCCTATTGGAGATGTTACAAAAAATCTAGATTTATCTTAGCTGGGATTTTGAGATTCAGTGGCTACGATTTCAAAAAACTTTAGGTAAGTTTACTATTCAAGATCTAAATTCTAATACAGTTAATATTTGATCCAAACCAATATCATAACTTGCGGACTCATGCATTGGAGGGGTACGTGACGAGCATGGAATAAACTATGAACCCAAATATATATCATGTTATCTGTTAAATTGAGTTATTATACAGGAATCCCTTCTAAAATGGACATCGCACTACCTCTTACGAAAAAAGAGTAACCTTAGTGCAAGCACCCCAACAAAATACACAATTCAAAATACATGGCAGCCAATCAAGGCCAGCTGGCAGTGATAACACTACCTTAAATTATCATATCCTCATCTATGCGTAGAATTATTAGACAAGCAAAACCACACTGCACAATGCGGTCCCCGCCGACAAGATGCGATCTCCAGCACATACAGGCACATTCCACACGAGCGATACATACAATACCCCCCCCCCCCCCCCCCCCCCCAAAAAAAAAAAAAAAACAAACAAACAAACAAATAAACGACAAACCGGATATCAAAGTCAATCCTTGCTGGTGGAAGTAGGTCTCTGGGCACCCGGGGGGGCGGTTGGCCTAGGGAAGTTATAATCAAATTGCATGCCAGCAAAGCGCGGGGCCTCCACGTAGGGGCTCTACATCCATTTGTATCAAAACAAATATAACATGTTACTATAAATATTTACATTAATGTAAATGAAATAGAAAAAAAATAGCCTAAATTGTTTAAGAATTAAATAAACTGACATGAATCAGGTCCAATGGAAAGAAAGAATTAAAGGATCAGTGGGAAAATTTGCACCTGGGATGTAAGTATACCTGAGACGAAAAATCAGGACTTGAAGATTTGGGTGATGTACTAGGAGAAGTATCATTGCCAGTTTCACTTCCATTCAACTTGTGTACTGCCTTATTTGGTACACTTTCATTCTCGTTTCCATTGGCTGATTTCACCCTCTAAATTGGAATCGTGTATTCAAAATCATTTCATAATCAGTATACACTATTGCTAAAAACTTCTATGAAGAGTAGGGAAAGAAATACCACCTGGAAGATTTTACCAAGAGTTTTTAACCCTTTAGCTCGAGCACGGAGTTCTTCTTTCTTGGCACCGTTGTCTTGAAGAACCTAAAGTGAAGCACACACGACCTAAATTAAATATAGCGAGCCCTTAAGTTACTTTATGCTATATAATTAAAGTAACGTTGGCACAGCAATAACAACCATTTGACAAACGCGGGAAAGAGTGGCTTCAATGTCTGCCACATTAAGCTTCCACAAAGAGTCAATCATTAATTTCTTGTGAGATTGCATGTACTCTTCAAGCTCTTCTTCAGTATAGTCCCCTTCTGAACTGAGTTGCTTTTTCATATCCTCCTGCAATTGGATTAAAGCAATTGCCCCTACAACCACAACAAAGGAAAAGAAATAAAAATTATCAGCCTCCTGTGCAAATGTTTTTCACATTAGCATTCATGTTTGCAAACCAGAGAGCCAAAACAAAAAGATAATTAGCAAATGTCAAGTATCAACCGTTGAGTTTATCACAGTCCAAATAAAAGCCATAAGGATCTTATTTTGAGAAGAAGAAGAAAAAGGGGGGGGGGGGGGGGGTTACCAATACAAACGAAAAAAAGGAAAAAGAAACTCCAGTTAAAAGTTGAAGAATCTGAACATCAGCTACCAGGATCAGAAGAAAGAGTTATGAATGAGATTAATAATTCCTAATATAGATACAAAATCAGAGGCTATCTGATCATTGATGTTCTGTAAGTGAAAATTCCAAGAGGTATGGAGCCCTGAGTAACAAAATTACACGGTTGACAAACAAGGACACCAAGCAAGGTGCAGAGATGATAAAGTCAGATTAAAAGATATAGGGTTAGCATTCTCAAACCAGTTATCTTCCCAGAAACAAAAAGGTAAATCATTTCCCACTTTGCTAAGAAGGCAAAGAGAAATATGCCAGAGTGGATGCAGATTAATAGTTTAGAGTTTAGACATAGTTCAAAGCCTAATAGTCCCTAGTTCCTAGGCTTGCAAGACACCATATGATCTTTCTCAAGAGTCCCAATTTTTTATCATAAAATGTCCCTCATAATCTTTTAATCCTACTACTAGAGAATTTTCTTTTTGGAAAGATACAAATATTACTAGACCACCGAAAAGGTTTGCTGCTTAAAATTCAATTGAGAGACATACTTTCTCTTTCCAGAAACTAATTTCCTTTAACCAACAAAAGGAAAACATATTTTTGGTAAAAACCTAAGCCCCACATTGGCTAGAGATAGTGCCAAGATAAAATATATAAGTGGGGGGCAACCATCACGCTATGAGCTAGCTTTTGAGGTTAAGTTAGGCTTAAGCTCACATTCTGATAGGACTGTGAGTGTGGACTTAGACTTAGAGAGAAGACCCAAGATTTGGAGAGTATATGTTAGAAGGAACCCGGGTGTGAAAAATGGAGGTGAGGTGGCAAGTGGTGTAACTGTTTTGCCAAGTGCGTGAGAAAGGTATGGGGATATATAGGGAATGATTAGAAGAGAGGGGGATCTTTTTGGGATCAGAAACTCTGTTATGAGCAGAGGGCAATAGCCTCTCTGTAGGAGCCTAGCTTTGTGGCAGTTGGATTCATTCCTTCTGTATATTCCTTTTTGTCTGCAAATAATACAATTCATTCCCTGGTTTACATTTTTATTTCTGTCCTTGTTCTCTAGTTCCTAACACATTCTAAAATGGTGTCAGAGTCTATTCTAGATCCATTGGTGGACCCTTGTGTTTATCACACCCTAGGCTATTGGCCTAGAGTGTGAGGGGGAGTGTTGGAAAACCACCTTAATAGTGGTCACTCCTAGTCCACCTTAGCTGTGGCAGGTAGCCGTTTTGTGAGGTTGAGTTAGGCCCAAACCCACGTTTTAACACATAATATCATTGAAAATTCTATTGGAAAGTAAGAATATCAGTGATAAAATTATACACATTACCAAGCTATCACATCTAAAATCTTTTGGCTTAACAGAATAGTCTTTCTTCTATGAATGAAGGTGGATAGGTTGAATTCATTTTTCTTTTGATAAAAGATTGAACTTGACAGCAGATCTTGGTGCAACGGTAAGGTTGCTGCCCTGTAACCTGGAGGTCATGGAATCAAATAATGTAAATCCCTCTCTGCATGCAGGCATACGACTGCAAATATCTACCCTCCCTAGACCCCACTATGTGCAAGCCTCATGCATTGGGTTGCCCTTTCAATAGGTATGATTGAATTTATACCAATAACAATCAATTCATTAAGGTAAAGCTCATTAGAAACCCTTGGCTTATCACCCCTAACAATATCTCAATAAATCCTGAAATAGATCAGATAAATTTAAGGAAGTTTTTATCTTTTGTATTGTATTTCCTTCTCTCTCTCTCTCTCTCCCCCTCTCTATTTATGGGAGATTTATTTTCTGTTTTTTGGGAGATTTGTTTCCTGTTTACAGGAGATTTAATTTCCTGCATAAATAATGATTGTACCATTATTCTGGATCCATTGAGAAATGAAATATTTTCTCTAAACCTAGATGGTATCAAAGCTTCCGCTCTGACCTCTTTCACCCATGGTGAAGATGGTGATGATCAGTGCTTCCACAAACACATCCAACCACACTAGAGACCATGACAGAGTCTCCAATAAACACTCAGCCAGTCCCATTCGATGCTTTCTCACAAAACCCGAGTCAACAATTCACTGCATCGACTCAATGGCAAAAATTACATTTAGTAGACCCAATTTGTGAAGTTGGCCATCGATGGGAAAAGAAAATTGGGATACCTTACCAGAGAAGTTGTGCAGCCCTCCAGAGATGACCCCTCTTTCACAAGGTGGAAGTCAGAAAATTCTGTCATTTCTGCCTGGGTTGATCAACTCCATGGAAGCAGCAGTAGGAAAACCTTATTTGTTCCTCCCTACAGCTAAGGATGTATGCGATGCCGTACAAGAATGCTATTCAGATTTGGAGAATTCCTCTCAGATTTATGACTTGAAGACACAATTGTGGCAGTTCAAATGATGTGATAAAGATGTCACATCTTATTACAACTTGATAATGACTCTTTGGCAAGAGTTAGACCAGTGTTATGAATATAATTGGGAAAATCCTAGCGATTCTGCTCGATTCAAGAAGAGGGAGGAGAATGACCGCGTATACATGTTCCTTGATGGCCTTAACCGGAGTGTTGATGAAGTAAGAGGAAGAATTCTGGGCAGAAAATCTTTACCTCCAATTAGGGAGGTCTTTTCTGAGGTTAGAAGGAAAGAATCATAAAGGAAGATTATGATGAACACCCACGAACCATCTCCAATTCATGAATCTGAAAGTTCAGGACTTGTGACTTGAGGAGTTGCTTCAGAAGATGATAAAGGGAAGAAACCATAGTGTGATCATTGCAAAACATCATGGCATACTAGGGAGACCTGTTGGCGTATCCATGGAAAACCATCAAATTGGAAGAAGAAATCTGTCAAAGCTGGACGTGCATTTCAGACCACGGCTGAGGACACTCAAGAGCCTTCATCTACTTCAGAGGCAAATCCATTCACAAAGGAACAACTAGAGCACCTGTACAAACTATTTTCTCCAAAAATGATAATAAATCCTTCTTGTTCTTTGGCCGAAAAAGGTACACATCTGACCGCTGCTCTTTTTACCCAAAAATATCAAAATTCTTGGGTAATTGACTCTGGAGCTACTGACCACAGACAGATTGCTCAAAAATGTTTTCCTCCTATAGTCCTTGTGCAGGGAACCAAAAAAAATCAGAATTGCTGATGGAACTCTCTCTACAATAGCCGGAATTGGATCTGTATTAGAGTATAATATGATTAATATTAGCTATAGCAGGCAGTTAGTTACTAATAGTTGTTAGAGAGAGCAACACTGATGATTAACCTAATAGTAATAGGCTTTACAACTGGAGAAAAAGTTTCATGAAAATTAAAATCAGGAACTTGATGGAATCGCTTAGCAATCAATCTGGCCTTGTATTTGTTGAAGGACCCATCAGCATTTTGTTTTACACGAAAAACCCATTTACACCCCACTGCCTGTCTGGTAGGAGGTAAAGGAGCAAATCCCAATCATGGTTATTTATGAGAGCAGCATACTCCTGCTGCATGGCAGAAAACCAATTGGAATCTGCCAAGGCCTGTTTGACACTTTTAGGTTCAGTGTGGTTAAAAATAGAGAAGGATGAAGTCTATGATTATGAAATCCAGACTTTGACCGTGTTTGCATAGGGTGACTGTTAGAAGATCTAGGAGGAGACTCAGATGAAGTGGAAGAGGGCTGTGAAGAAGACGTCTCAGGTTCAGTAGGTCAGTCAGTATGAGAGGTAGTGTTTGCTGCACCTGGTGACATATTTATGATATGATAGGAGAGGAAGAGGTTGTTGTACAGAAACAACAGCAGGTGTAGTAGAATGAACAGGAGAATTATTCAATGGTGCAGAAACTTGAGGTGACAAAAGAGCTTTGTATTTTTTAACTCAACTGGAAACAGATTACAATGGGAGAATATATAGAGGCTGACTTTATTGGTACAGCTGTACAGAAGTTGTTAACAGAAGCTGACAGCTGGGATTTATTTCAATTAGATGTGAATAATGCTTTTCTCAATGGCATTTTGGAAGAAACAGTGTATTTGACTCAACCACCCGGGTTTGAGAATGCTGATAAATCACTTGTCTGTAAGCTGAACAAGGCTCTTTATGGCTTAAAGTAAGCACCAAGACAGTGGTTTGAGAGACTCAAAACAACTGTCATTCAATTTTGGTTTTGCAGCCAGTCACTATGACTCTTCTTTATTCATCTACAACCAGCAGTCTCATACTGTCTATCTCCTAGTGTATGTAGATGATATCATCATCACTGGTAGCTCATCTGCTCTAATTCAGCAACTGACAAATAAGCTTCATTCTGCTTTTTCCCTAAAACAATTGGGTCATCTTGAGTATTTCTTGGGAATTGAGATCAAGTACCTCTCAGATAAGTCTCTTATTATGACTCAAAGTAAATACATTTGGGATCTCCTTCACAAGACTAAAATGGCTGAAGCTCAACCTATTTCCTCTTCTATGGTTTCTTCTTGCAAGCTGTCTAAAAATGGCAATGATCTATTTCATGACCCTCCATTGTACATATCTATTGTTGGTGCATTGCAATATGCTACTCTTACTAGGCCTGAAATTAGCTTTGTTGTTAACAAAGTATGTCAATTTATGGTCAGCCTTTGGATTCTCACTTGGTGGCAGTCAAGCGAATCTTAAGGTACCTCAAAGGTACTCTTTTTCATGGACTTCACCTGAGACCAGCTGTTGCAGGTAAACCATTGACTCTCACAGCAATGTGTGGTGCAGACTGGGCTTCTGATGTTGATGACAGAAGGTCCACATCTGGTTCTGCTATCTATTTAAGCCCAAATTTGATTTCTTGGTGGTCCAGAAAATAGAAGGTTACTGCTAGGTCCAGCACTGGGGCTGAATATCGCAGTTTGGCTCAAACCTCAGCTGCATTAACATGGGTTCAAGCTCTCTTGCAGGAACTTAAGGTTCCTTTCTCTACTCCAGTTCTGCTGTGACAATCAGAGTGCAGTTGCTATTGCTCACAACCTTGTCTTCCATAGCTGCACAAAATACATGGAAATTGATGTCTTCTTTGTCAGAGAAAAGGTTCTGTCCAAGCAACTGTTGATATACCATGTTCCTGCTCTCGATCAGCGGGCTGATGTGCTGACTAAGCCTCTCTCTTCAGCTCGTTTTCAGTTTCTTAAGGGCAAACTCATTGTGAAGGATTTTTCTTCTGAAAAACCTTCCCCTTGTGTTTGAAGGGGGGAGGGGTATTAGAGTATAATATGATTAATGTTAGCTATAACAGGGAGTTGGTTAGTTAGAGCTGTTAGCGGTTAGTTATTTAGAGCTGTTAGCTTCTGTTAACCACTTTTGTACAGCTGTACCAATAAAGTCAGGCTATATATATTCTCCCATTGTAGTCTGTTTTCAGTTGAGTTAAGAAACACAAAGCTCCTTTTTCTCTCTGATATTCTTTCTCTCAGTTCTCTCTGATATTCTTTCTCTCAGTTTGTCTAAGTATCTGTCACCCTTTCCCCTTTAATAACTCTCAATAATGTTCTTCATGTTCCCAACCTGTCATGTAACCTTTTGTTGTCCATTAGTAAACTGACTCTTGACATGAATTGTTGTGCTGTTTTTGACTCCACTGGTTGTATCTCAGGAACTGACATCGGGGAGGATGATTGGCAGTGCTAAGGAAGCTAATGGTCTCTACATCTTTGAAGATGGGTCTACATTTAGTAAAAACACTCAAAAGTATTTGCTTCAATTCTGTTTCTGGGTCTAAGGACATTGAAATAATGTTATGGTACTATAGGTTAGGCCATCCTAGTTTTCATTATTTACAACACTTGTTCCCTCATTTTTAAAGAAATAAAAATCCCTCTATATTTAATTGTGAGACTTGTCAACTTGCAAAACATTACCATGCTGTTTATCCTGCACAAGCTTATAAACCATCTAATCCTTTCACCATTATTCAGTGATGTTTGGGGGCCAAGTCACATAACCACCCCCATGGGCAAAAGATGGTTTGAGTTTTATCGATGACCACACTAGATTAACTTGGGTGTATTTGATGAAAGAAAAATCTGAAGTTGAAGTAATCTTTAAAACCTTTTTTGCAATGGTTCAAACTCAACTTCAAAAAACAATCCAAATTTTTAGAAGTAATAATGGAAGAGAATACTTCAACAGGTATCTCAACCAGTTTTTTGTGGAAAAAGGTACGTATTATTGCCATTGCTGCATCTGAATCTTGGCAAATTCATCAGCTAGATGTCAAAAATGCCTTCCTTCATGGTGACCTCAGAGAAGAAGTTTACATCAAACTTCTTACTGGTATGCTCTCACCATTACCTAATACCGTTTGCAAGCTAAAATGCTCTTTGTATGGATTAAAACAGACACCAAGAGTGTAGTTTGAGAAGTTTAGCACAATTCTACTTGACCTTTTCTTCATCCAAAGTAGCTATGATCCATCTCTCTTTCTATAAAGGACTTCAAAAGGAATTGTGATCCTCTTTGTTTATGTGGATGACATTATCGTCACCGGCTCTGATCAACAAGCTATCACTACAATCAAACAATTGCTGCATACAACCTTCCACATGAAAGATCTTGGACAGCTCACTTATTTCTTGGGATTAGAAATACAATTCCAACAAAAAGGCATCTTTGTCACTCAGCACAAATATACTCAGGATCTAATTTAGCTAGCTAGTCTTACCACTCCAAATACGGTTGACACTCTCATGGAAGCTAATGTCAAGATGAAGGTGAACTTCTACAAGACCCAACTTTATATAGAAAGTTGGTAAGAAGTCTCATCTACCCAACCATCACAAGACCTGATATCTCTTTTGTTGTCCACACAGTCAGCAAATTCATGCAAAATCCTAGACACTTGCATCTTACAGCAGTACACAGAATCATTAAATATTTGTGGCCACTTCAAGTGGTGGTCTCTTCTTTCCTAGTCGTGCTCTACTACTGGCTGGTGTATGTCTTTAGGAGATGCCCCTATCTCCTGGAAATGCAAGAAATCCACTGAAGCAGAATATCGGTCCATGTCTGCAACATGCTATGAGACTATTTGGTTACGGGACCTTCTTTCAGAACTTGGTTATTCACAAGCAACACCAACTCCGCTGTATGCTAATAATACAAGTGTCATACAGATTGCAGCAAATCCTGTATACCATGAAAGAATAAAGCACATAGAGGTCGATTGCCATTCAATCAAGGAAGCCTATGACCGCAGAATTATCACTCTGCCTCATGTCTCAACATCTGTTCAACTAGCCGACATCCTTACCAAATCTTGGACACATCAACGGCATAATTTCCTAGTCAGCAAATGATGCTTGTAGATTCACCAACATCAATTTGAGGGAGGATGTCAATAGAATTGATAGGCAGATTATTTGACATTATTTGTGCAGATTTGTTGGCCCTTTAAATCAGCATATCTTGTATGATTATATAGCTGTAATTGTGTAATTATATTCTTAATTAGTTGGCCCAGCTGTAGGTTACCATTTATAGCTTTTTAGCAAACTTCAAGGCTAGAAATCAGATTGTATCATATTATTTAAATGAGAATTCTCAAAAGGAGAATAGACAGTTTGTATCCCAATTTCTCTGAGTTTAACACCATATTCTGGATCCATTGAGAAATAAAATATTTTCTCTAAACCTAGAGAATCCGTGTTAGATCTTTCAATTTACGATACTAATTCCCCATCCTGTTCCAGAGAAAGATCTTGATTTCAACTACAATGGTTTTTCTACTTTCCATGTAGCCTAGATACTTTGTATAGCTAGGCTCAATGTATCTTAGGAAGTTGTGATAACTTAATTGATCCTTTTAAATTGTAGTTGGCATTGATTATCTTGTAAATTGTACTACTTACTCCATTGTCCGGAGGCTCCATGCTATGCCAGGTAAGGGGGGGGGGGGATATTGTACGCAACCTTATCATTGCATATGCAAAAGAGCTGTTTCCGGATTCGAACCCATGATCAACAAGTCATCAAGACACAATTTTACAGTTGTGGCATTGATTATCTTTGTAAAATGTAATCCTCATAAATATAAATAGATCATTCAGCTGAGTGGTAAACTCACTCAAGCACATTCAGAAAGACTGTTTCTCATTTTTTTTCACATGAACTGTACTTTGCCACAAAAGTCTGGTTCACTGTTTTATCAAAGCCTTTATGGGCAAGGTCAATTAAATCCAACCAAGCCTCAAGAAACACCCAAGGTGGAAAATGAAAGTAAAATAGTATATTAAGACATGAAATGAAGTTAGTCACATGATTGGCATCAAGAAATCATATGACAGCCAGGAAAGGCTAAAAAGTACAAAGTTTGTTCACCTGTTGCTGCTGTAACTTGAGATTTAATAGAGTGCCCTTTGTTTCTAAACCACTCGGCAATAAAAGGCACACCCAAATAAATTGCTTTCTTCCCTAGCTCTTTTGCTGCCTGCCTTGCGTATATGTATCCAATGGTATTCAACATATCAACCCCATAAGCTGTATAATGACAACAACTTAATTCAGCAAAAGTACCTCAGTTACAATCCTGCTAAGGAGACTTAGGTTGATATTCAAATATTAGGCAAATGTTTTTCCATGTCATGTAAAGTCAATCTTTTTAAACATATCATGATTTTATAAACAAGAAATATTAATTTGAATGACTTTTTACAACCACAGATTGATTTGTAACCAAAAAAGCATCAAAATGAGATGTAAGTATGTATTCTGATAATGTAATTTTGCAGCTACATAACACATTTGTCCTACATGTTCCTTACATGTCTGGAATTATTCTTAGGGAACAGTACCTGCATTAGATAACCGGGCTACTTCAGCTTCTGCACCATTAACAAAATCCTCTTTGTTTCCTTGAACATATTGGTTGAGTCTATTTATCAGTATCTCTGCAAGCTTTTCTTCTCTCTCCTTCTGAACAACCTGTATGAAGAATAAATCTGTCAAGACAACAATGACAATAAACACCTAGCATAAAGCGAGATTCAGTCTCAATTAAAAAATTGAAAGAAGAATATCAGAAAGGGCTAAGTGGTTGCAAAAAAAAAATCTTCATGGAAGATTGATCCTAGCCACTGACTTTGAAGGATCTGAAAGAGAAGCTCGACAAACTATGGAACCCTATAGGCAACTGGAGATTGATTCCGTTGGGAAAAGGGTACTATGAGTTCTGTTTCTCCTCCCAGGAAGATCTAAGAAGTGTTTGGTCAAAAGGGGCTTGGAGCCTGAACCCTCGCAGTGGACGCCGGATTTTAATCCCAACAGCATCAACAAATTCACACTCAGTGTTGGATTAGGCTCCATGATCTTCCACAAGAGTATTGGAGACCCCAAACACTGTGTGAGATCGTTGTCGGCATTGGTATGCCAATTGCCGTCGATGAAGCTACCAAGAAACGTGTCTATGGACACTATGCTCACATTTTGGTGGACATTGACCTAATAGGAAAGCTGCACAATAAGATTCTTGTAGAAAGGGAAAATTTTGCTCTTTTTTTTGTTTGTTGGAGTGGTTTGTGAAAAATTACCATTTTTAGCTGTTTTTGCCAGGGAATTGGTCATTCAGTTGACAGTTGCAATAAAAGAGAAACAAAAATGAAGGCGAAAACAAGGAGCCAATCAATCAAAAGGAAAAGTCAGTTAAGGACCCAGCTTCTCGAACCTCTGGTCATGTCTCTGATAGCTTCTACGAGAAAGATGGAGGAGGTAAGAAGGAGGAAAGGAGAAGGTCCCGGAGACAGAGAACAAAGACCACGCTTCAAAAGATCTAGTCCATTTGTCAGATAAGCCTTAAGAAGACCTTCTGGTCTCTCCAGACAACCAAAGTCACTTGAATATAGACAAAAGGTGTTTAATAGTTTGTTGCATCCAGAGACTTCTACCCATGGCTCCAATTCATCAACTAAAAATCACTTGATGATATTGTTAATAGTTATATGCAAGTTTTATCCAAGCTATGTGCAGATTAAGTTGATAAAGATTGGAGGAGTCCGACCAACATCGTCTTTCATTTGACAATATGGGTTTCACCACTGTCATCTCTAAGGCTTGAAGGAAAAAGTCAAAGAAGAATGCTAAGCAAAGCAAGAATGTCATTTTGCACAAACCCCTTTTTGGGGGTGGTCTCGCTAATCTTGCCTAATGAAGTTATTTTACTGGAATGCTAAAGGCCTGGAAAATTCTGAAACTAGATTGGTGGAGTAAGCTTTGTGATCTTCACAAGCCGGAATTTGTTTTTTTATCAGAGCCTTGGATGGATCTTGAGTGGTTCTTTTAGTCCTTTTGGTATAGGCTCCATCTTAAACTTTTTGTGGTTAACTTCGGAGGTTCTTTGAAGCCTAAGTTATGGTGTCTCTCTCAAAGTCAATACTGATATGGCGGCTAGAGGTTGTCCTGTATTTGCTGCTTACGATGGCATTTTCCGGGAGTCCTCTAATGCTTCCATGGGTTGCTTTGCCAAGAATCTGGGAATTTCTAAAGCTTTATTGCTGAGTTGTTGGGTGTTGTGTTGGCTATTGAGATTGTTGTTGATGAAGGTTGGAATCATTTGTGGTTAGAATGTGATTCAGCCATAGTAGTCCAGGCTTTCTCCTCTCATATTCGTATTCCTTGGACTTTAGTTAACAGATGGAACAAATGTCTTCAACTAGTTACAAATATTAAGTTGAGTTTCTCACATTCTTAGAGAAGGCAATGTTTGAGCAGATAAAATTGCCACTTTTGGAATAGATCAGGTCTTCCTAACTATTGGTTCAGATGACTCTTGTTTTGCATGAGATTGGTTTTATGTCCCCTCATGCCTCTTGTTATCTTTCTTTTTTATATATATGATATTTGGGTTGGCTGTTTCAATTGGTAGAAGTAGGGGTGCCAACCTCGTTGGGATGTCTACTTCTATTGATCTTGCCTTCCCTTTTTGGCTAAAAAAATAATAAAAAACAAACACATGCACCTAAGACAGGATAAATATATAATTTCTTCAAGATGACCATGTCATACTTTTGGAAATAAACAGAGATGGACTAGCTACTGCCTACATAAAATTGATGCTCCAATACAAAATAAATAAATGTAACATTTGCTGCCATTTCTCATCAAAATTACAACAAAGATTCACTCTTCCTCTGAAAGTGCCGGGACACATTTGTTTTGTATCCGTATAATAAAGAATGAGATGAAATAAAAATATTCCCATATTCACTCCTTTAGTAGATACAAGTCAATCTCCTATTGTTTGGTGTCAGAAAATTACTCCAGTAGTTAGCATTATTAAAAAAAAAAAAAAAAAACTTACAACACAAGTCAATCAAAGTTCAAAATTTTGTTTCTGTTCTGTTCTCTCCCACCCTTCCTATGATAACTTCCAAATTGTGAATGGTAAATCTGGAGCCATGAATTCCTCTTTTTCGAAAGCACAAGATAGATGTAAATGCCCGAATATTATCCTTAATAATTTCTTTTCTAATAAATAAGATAGAAAAAGAAAATAACACATCACACAAAGGTACTCCCAAAGAAAGTAATGCTTTGAGCAAATCGAGACACTATTATAGATCGCATGTTGACTCCATCCCATACAAAGTGTTAGATTTATATATAGTTATATTATTGTCTCTCTACTTTGATTATCGGTGGACTTAAACTGCATGCAAATCTCCAAAAACATGGAAGGGAATGGAAGTTGATGGAGAAAACCAACAAGGACGATCAATACAAGAAGGGGCTGGTCAAGGATAAGCCAGTAGAGAGAGACAAGGACAAAGGCAGGGCGATAACAACACAAACAACATTGAATGGAGGAGCTCAGAAGCACTATCCTGAACGACAGGCATTACCGGTTTCATACGCGAAAGCGATTGTGACAGGCAGCAAAATGACGACGAAGAGATGGTTCCCAACACACAGGTGACGATAAAGCCATCCCACTCGTCAACTCAGTTAACTATACCCATGGAAAAGAGGAAACAGTTCAGCGACACATGGATACGCAGATTAAGGAATCTTACGGCGTTCGATAGATTAGAAGAAGAACTCTTGTGGGATGGAGATGAAGACATTAAGCCAAAGTAACTTGGTGACGACATAGTGCTACTCATAGGCCTTAGTGATACCAAAGCAGAGGAATTGTGTAGGAAAGAAGACGAAAGCGGATTGTCCATGTTTCATACATTGGAGAAATGAAGCCCAACCCTAAGGTCTGGATTTAGACTGATCTGGGTTCTATGCTGGGGAATCCCATTACATGCATGGGACCTGCAGAATATCAAAAAGATTGCGGCCGGGGTGGGTGAAGTGGTGGATAATTGACGACGATGCTAAAGACCTCCAACACCTGGACAGGGCACGAGTGCTCATTAAAACACCATGGCACCCTACAATTAACCACAACTTACTGGCATCCATTAATGAGGTTGAATACATTATCAATATTGTTGAGGAGACGTGTTTCAGCCTCTGCAGGTGTAAATAGGGGGAGCTTGGCAGGGTCATTAGAGGAAATATCGTCAGACGAGAGTGACATGGGGCTGAGTGAGTCGTTGGAGGATACGTTGTCTGTCAGCGAGTCTCCGACGATAGCTATGGTTACGGATGTAGCTGGGGGTGACCAGAATAGAAGCGGTGGGGAGAACTATTGTTCGCTGGTCAATGTACCAAACAAGAACCCATGGTTAATCACCAGGACTCTTTGACATGTGGACCCACCCATATCAGGTCCAATGACAAAAGTCCTAGCCATGCGGATGAAGCAGTGTATGCTTTTGACGGATGCCAAAAACCCACCTAGGTGAGCCAGCTTGGCAATAAGGACAGCAACGACAGAGGGAGTAGATGTTAGGAGGTAGGGGTAGCAAGGGTTGACGCGGAAATGGTGGCTAGTGCTATGGATGTTGGAGAGAAGAACGAAAACAGAAATAAGAATGGAAAAAATTGGGAAGAAAGGGCCCCACATCTGACTCACAATTTTGAATTAAAGGAGGTGGAGGCACGTGATGGTCCAGAGGAAAAGGAAGCAGCCAGGTCACTTACGGGACCCACCAAAAAAAAGCACTGATGAAAGACAAGGAGAAAAGTATAAACTGTTGGGCTCTAACATAAATGGGCCTGATCCTAAATGAAAGGTGTACTCAAGAAACAGGAGGTGTAAAAAGGAAATAGGACCCAAAGAAATAAATGGACCCCAAGATGGACAAAAAAAACAGCAGAAGAGCAATACAGGAAAGGAGTCTACTACTTGCCAAACCAATCATGAGACTTCTCCAAAAATGCTAGGGGGTAGTGGGCTGAAGGAAATTGTAGATTAGGAGGAAAGGACAATGAAAATTATATTAAAGTCAGCCTTGAGTCCTACAAACTGTGAGTTGGTAAAAGAAACAGCAAGTAATTGGGACATGACAAAACATTTTGGAGCAAACTGTAGTAACCAGGAAGAACTAATGGTGTGAAAAATGATATCCATGGAAGAAAGGGATAAGGGAGAGGTTCAGAGGATGGGAAACAGTGAAGGTGATTGATGAAGATCATAACATACAACATAAAGGGGCTGGGGAGGGGTTTAAAGTGGGCTTCAATCAGAAAACTGGTGAAAAAAGAAAGAGTAGATATGTTATGCTTACAGAGACTAAAAAGGACGTGATAGATAAGATTGTATGCCAAGCTTTTTGGGGTGATTCTGTTGTCAGTTGGGAATTTCAGCCAGCATGTAATATTGTTGGAGGACTACTGTGCATTTGGAATGAGGAGTCATTTAAATTAGAGAAGAAGCTGATTGGAAGCAGTTTCATTTACCTTGAAGGGATATAGGTCACAGATGGTGGAAAAGTGATAATAGTGAACATATACTCGCCATGTGATGCAACTTTGAAAAGAAATCTATGGGAACAAATCAGACATGCAAGTATGGGGGGCTTATGGTGTATATTAGGAGATTTTAATGATATCAAAAGACCATCAGAAAGAGTAGGCATATGTCAAAGGATGCAAGATGAAGGTATTATGAAGGAATTTAATGAATGGATTGCAGATTTAGAGGTTGAGGATGTGCCCTGTGTGGGGCGAAAATTCACTTGGTACACACCAAATGGGACAGCCAAAAGCAGATTGGACAGAGTTCTCGTATCCGCAAAATGGCTAGCAAAATGG